>JAKWIY010001017.1:0-25681 GCA_027704805.1 Solanum corneliomulleri
TCAATTTATTTAGGCTTTCTGTTGAAGTAGCAGTAGTATATGTTATAGTGATGATGATACACGATTTGATTAATTTAAGCTTATTAAATATTGAACAACATAAAATAATTGTTTTTGAAAGTAAAAAATAATTTAAGATTATTTTCCAAACAGTTTTTACAACTTTTTCATATGGATTGTATATATTTATACTTAAAATATATAGATTTGTATAGTTTTTCAATTTGAATAAATAGTTAGTAAATTGATTTACCAAAAAACAAAGCTTCAATTAAGTATGCAATTAATTTTCATTAACTGACAATTTAATTAAGATCTTTCCTTTTGAAATAATTATTTTGATTTGTTAAAGATAAGAAGCTTGAGTAATTAGTTAACTTTATAATACATCTCATTCCTTTTGAAACTCTCTTCAGAGACTTTATTTAGTCCATATTTTGGCCATCAGATAAACTTTAACCAAAAATTTTGGCCCAAATTCTTTAGACCCATTTTTTATAAAGATACCCAAGACCCAATTAAGAATTTTAAAATTTCCAGAGTCTCACATCGATTTCCCCTTTATTGCGACCCAGAGTTTGTCCTATATAGACCCCCTCGCCCTTACTGTTCAGGGTAGGAGTTTTTGGAGGCGAGATATAGAACACCTCGCTAAGTTTTTTAAAGTTATTATTTTCTTCATTGCAATTTTTTTATTCGCGACAATTTTGTGTCGGAGTGGGGTTGGAAATCGTCACATCTAGGATTCAGTTCCAGTCGCTACCCTAAACCAGGTAACACTCGTATTCCTTCCTCTTTTTATGTGAAGTGTTGGGTTTAATTTTTTCTAGCGATTATGTATACCTATTGTAGTTCACTAAATAAAGGTGTTTAGATTTAAGTTCGTTGTTTAGCACTCTTTGTTAGTTTTAGATCTTGTCTCTTGTTTTGATCTCAATGCTAAGAAATGGACGTTTATTTTAGCTTAAGATTTTGTGAATTTGGTGGTGTTTAACTAATTAAATCAAGTTTTGTTGTTTAGTCTTTTCACTCGCTTTTTTATTTTAAAGATCATTGTTGATAATTAGTGTTTAAATTTGTTTGAAATCCTTGATAGTATCCAGATTAAGTACCTTATTCAAATTGTCATCTTGACTGCAGGCCCGATATTTAATCCTTGATTTTACTTTGATTTAATTATCTTGTCCTTCTTGTTTTACTTGAGAGATTTCCTTGTGCGTCATCCTTTAATTTGTGCAAGCTGTGAAATATTTTCCTTTTGTGTCTTCCTTTAATTCTTGTAAGCTGTGAAATTTGATTTGATGGATCAAATATTCACTTTATTTCTTTAATAGATTTCTCATGATTCACTTGATTCCTGCAATCATCTGGATGAGAGTCTGCGCTTTGGTGATGTATCTCGTTCTTTTCCTGCATCAACTGACTAGTCAGTATATGCATTTGTCATTATTAAAACCTTCGATTATGAGGTTAACACAATGTTGTGCGCACCTCTTTATGAGATTTTGTATATGAGCTGAACATTGTCTTTTCCTCTGTTTTATGGCTTTTCTTAGTTATGACGTCTCAATTTCCACTTTGTTTTTTGGGTCTTTCTACTACTGTGTTGTTTCTGCTGACTAATTGTTTTTGCTTTTTACACTTTGCATTGTGTTGTTTTTGCTTATTAAAATCAACTATACTTTCATCAACATTTGTTGAATTTCTCATAAATATCATCCTAAGACTACAAGATGAAACGGAAAAAAACTAGGACTCTACAGGACATTGCTAATTTTAACAATTTGAACTCCTTAGTAATTAACCCTAATTGATACGTCATTAAGATGTTTCGTTAATAGATTGACATAAAAGGTAGAAATGTTTCCTTATATTCCTATCGTTTAATGGTGCGGTGTGAAGCAAGGGTAATCAATAATCAATGAAGAAATATTAAAAATACAGCGTGGACTGATACCTTTGCAATCATGTGCATCTGATGAAATGAATAAACTCTAGAATAATAAGGGAGCTAATTCCTCAAAAAGTTCCCTCTTCTGGAAAAAAAAGGAAAACAAAGTCAAATAACTTAGTGCCTTTGTTTTCCTTTTCCAAAAGAGGGAACTTTTCGAGGATTTGACCCCCTTATGTTGGCACCTCATTTGATACCATCACTTCGTCCTACAGGTATTTAGACAAGTATTCCATTACAATTGTAGATTTTATTCCTCTCATTTACAAATAAATCGGGAAATGGACAATGATGTTTTTACTATCTAACTACAAGGGGGCTATGAGAAGGTATTCCATTCCTGACATTCTTTTTTCTTATGCTATGAAGTTCAAACAAACTTGATAAACACATTTATTGTACACTAATGTGCAGGTAGCAAAAACGCTTTAAAGTAACACCATAAGTCTAAAGGAACACACTCAATCCTTTAATTTTACATTAACTTTCCAAGCTTCTTCTCCAATTGTTCTTGCAATTATCAGGTATATCTTGGTTAATTGTTTTGATTTGCATTTAATTTTCTTTTACCCTTTCGGGTTCGCACAAATATCTATTTTGCATAGGTATTTAAAGCTTTTGATTGAGGTTTATATACTGTGGATGATAGTCAAAAATTTAATCTTTCGTTGAGTTTGCGAATGCAGTGACCAAAGGGGTCAAAAAAGATAGTTGTTTTTTCCATTTCTTTGTGAAACTCGATTCTGATTTCCAAGTTAAAGTGGACTGACTTATAATTTCTAAAATCAATATTTTCTTTTATTTTTTAATCTTATATGTGAATATGCAAATCAATCTGCGAACACATCATTAAAATCAAATAAGGGGGTAATTCTGAGAAGATGATATGCCCAAAATATTAATTTTTTTTTGCTTTGTTGGCATATCCTGTGAAGGGAATTCTAAATCTTGTACAGAGAGAGTCTTTTAGTTGGGTTGATATATGAGTTCATTTTGTCATTTTTATTTCATTATATTTTTTCTTGTTGATGATTTTGATTTGTGTTCTTTTTGTCTTAAGTTCGATAAAAAGAATCAAAACCACAACTAACGTCGATTTCTCCTTAGCATTATATCCAGTGGACCATGAAAAAACCCTACATTGGTTCTCCTGTCCATGGAAAAACTCTTTACAATGGACACCTTCGCATTTGTAGTATTCATCATCCACCTCTCTCGATACACGATACATGTAACACAAACCCACACATATCGACTTTTCTTCTCAAATCTATTTTACGAGGTTATATTAGATACGTAATTATTGTTGAATTAACTCCGCATATAAATGTGAGAAATCAAAGGAAAGGTATGGCAATTTCAACCAGTCATTATTTGATAATATTATAATCTTTGTGTTATTCTTCAAATGTGATGATATATTAGTAGTTTATATAGTTTATTCACAAATCACACGAGTCATAAATTGTTATTTTGAAATGGCACAAGTCATATTACTATAGAATTATCTATTATTTGTTGATAAAGAAGAAGAGTGATTCTAGCATTTAAGGGTGTAATCTAGTGATCCCTCATTCAACTCACAAGATTTTCCATCCTCTAACTGCAATCTTATATGATTTGGAAGCTTTTCTATTAGATGAAGTATAACCTTGACCCTAGTTGTGCCGGATCTTTTCTTGATTTGAGTAGCTTTATCTATAACTATTGCGTTTCCATCTGCAGATGCTATAGACAACAAAGACTTCTTTGCAAACAAATCTTGAGAGATAATTTCGATAAAAAGAATCAAAACCACAACTAACGTCATTTTCTCCTTAGGATAATATCCAATGGACTAAGGAAAAACCCTACATTGGTTCTCCTGTCCATTGAAACACTCTCTACATGGACACCTTTGAGTTTTTAGTATTCACCATCCACCTCTCTATATACATATATCACAAACACAAACATATCGACTTTTCTTCTCAAATCTAGCTTACGATATTATATTAGATATGCAATTATTGTGGGATTAACATCACATATAAACGTGAGAAATCAAAGGAAAGGCGTGGCAATTTCAACCAGTCATTATCTTATAATATTATAATCTGTGTTATTCTTCAAATGTGATGATATATTAGTAGTTTATATAGTTGATTCACAAGTCACACGAGTCATAAACTGTTATTTTGAAATGGCACAAGTATATTATTATATAATTATCTATTAAATGTTAATAAAGTAGAAGAGTGATTCTAGCATTCAAAGGTGTACTTTAATGATCGATCAAAGAATTCAATCATAACGGTTTAGTAAAATAAAATAAAAAACCTCATGTAAGTCTCTGCTTATAACTTATTTTTATATTATTTTTTATTTTTCTTTTTTGTTTTAAATATGTAAATATATTTTTAGAATTTTTTTCCTACTTAAGTATAGATCATATGAAAGAAATAAGAATGTTATTTAAAAGTTTTTCTGCAAGTAAAGTTAAAATTTCTAAAAACGCACAACGTGTGTACACTATTTCTTGTTTTTCAGCAAATAATACGTCCTCGACTAAGTCACATGTCCTTGACTACTTTTTTTCTTTCTACTCTCTTCTAGGTATTTAATATACACTATTTCTTGTTTACAACAAATCACATGTCCTCGAATAAATTACTTGTCGTTGAATACTTTTTTTTTCTTTCTACTCTCTTCTAGGTCTTTCCATTTATCCATTCTCATTCTTCCATGTCCTGGTTATCTTCACTCTGGTGGAATTATGACCCCCAAATTTTCCTAAATAACATGTATATTCTATATGTTCGTTTGCATATTAGAGCAGTTATGTTTTGTAAAGCAAATAAAATAATGACAAAATATATTATCGTGAAAAACCCCAACTCATAAAGGGTAAAAACCACGACCTACGCCTATGTAGGATTTAACTCCACTTCATAAACTCTGAGCTTCAACAAAATATTACAAACCTACATAAGCTAAGGAATTATAAACTCTAATTCGTAGCTAAGACTCACGTAGGTAAGACATAAAGAGACCTCTCATACAACCTCTTCAATACCCACCTAAGTGATCTTTAAGACTACTGAATATAAGCATAATTCATTTCATTTAACAAGTCAACATCTACTACTTAAGGTACTAAAGGAAACATACATACATTCAAACGCTTCACATGAAGACCATCCTCCAAGACAAGCCCCAAATTACACTTTGTGCAATGTTAAAGCAGCATCACATACTACTAATTCCACTTAATGGCCCTTAGGAATAACCCTAGACTAGACACATCACGTTCATCATTTACATAACTTCATCAAAATTAGACATAATATCAACATGCTTCAATAACATTAGATATAAAGTCAACTTACTTCATTAACATCACGTAGTAACCCATCATATATTTTCATATGAGGACATCAAGACTTCATCCAAATGTCTACATGTGCAATGAATAGATAGTGTCCCATTCCACCACATACCCTAAGTAGTACACCCTTAAGAAGACTTAGGTCATTTACATTCATTTGTGGGGGATAGCTTTAACCGACATAGACCATAAGAGCTAGGCATGGAATCTCGTATTAACCCCTACTGGATGAGGGATCCCCACTTGCCTAAGGTAGGGTCATTCTCTTTCCTTTACATGGATCTCCAATAGGCATACCTATGCGGGCGCATAGTTAGGTCATAAGAAGAATGCTTATATGTAACTCATCTCAACTCAGGAAGAGTACTCTTTCACGAGGTACATTGTATACAATATCTCTACTCATGAGGATGATCCACCCCTTCTTCAAATCCTCTCGGTGCTAAGCATAAGTCCCCGTGGCTATAGGTTAAGGGATTACCAAGTACTACATCACAACTCACTACTAATCTCTAGAGGTTACTTTTGAACACTACATCTCAAGTCATGAAGAGTATCCAACCTCCAACCTTTCTTTGGAAAACTCTTGGAATAGGGAGGTTGCTACTAAACACTTCATCTCAACACACGAAGAGTGTCCATCCCAAAATCCCCTTTCTTCATTCACTAGAGTTCTTAGGAATAGTAGGGTTGGTGTTAGACACTTCATCTCTACGAATGATGTATACCCTAGAATACCCCATTTTCATTAATTAACTTTATTCATTCATTCGAAGTGTGTGTAAGAGTATATGTGAGAACACTCTTCACATAACCACGATGTTCAGAACTTTGACTTCTACACATAATCATGCTACAATAATCATAATTCACACACTAACATGCGTCACATTCATATTATACCTCATTTAGACAACGCATCTTCAAGACACACATTGACAACTTCACAATACAACTTGTTGACACCCTATTTTGGACCTTCGTAACATGAATTAATCATCGAGTTTCTTGATTCTAAAAGATTGGAAATAATTAGATTTTATAAAGTTTAAAATATTTGTAAGTTATTTTAGATTAATCTCATCACTTTTATAATTTTAAGATAATATATATGATTTACATAATTATGTATATGATTAGTATATTTTATGATTACTCAAAAATCGTCTCGAAAGATTTTAGTTTGTTTAAATGTTTTACTAGCTAGTTTAGTTATATAATAGTTTGCATTTCATTCTTTTTCTTTCGCAATTTTTATTTTATAATCAAGTCTACTATTATATTTCGTCAAAATTTAGAAGCTAATTGATTAATTTATTTATAGCCAAATATCTCAACCAAATCGATTTTGGGCCTTGTCTTGATACAAAAAAAAAAACAACCCGATTCCCTTTACTTCCAGCAGCCTAATCCAATATCCCCCCAGCCCAATTTCAATTCCAAAAAGACCCAACCCAACCCCATTCTAACAAACACAACACCAACTATACGCACAACAATCCCAAATGCGTACAACCGACCCGACACCTGCGCGTGTTTGTCCTCCAACGCGACAAACCCAAATATTCAACCCAGACTACAGGAAATCGGAAAGACCAGAAGCGACTCAACCCAATCGTGCGTCGTCCTCTCTCCCGCTCGTACTCGAATCCAGGTTTCTTTATTTTGTAGCTCTTCGTGCTTTGCTCATAAAATCGGACTGATACCATTCTCACTCCGTTGATAAAGGTACGAATTCTAGTTGTGAGCAATCTCATCTCTAAAGAAAGGAATTGAAAAAATTTTGAATTTTGGAATTGGTCCTGATTTCCCTCAATTTTCCCAAAAAATCTCCTCTATTTAAGCCCTCGTCTGATTTTTGTTTGTTTTTTTGGAAAAAAGTTTTAGGGAAAAAGGGGCCAAAATATTTTTGGGAGAACAGAGAAAAAAGGTTGGAAGAAAATTTTTGAGGAAAGAGGCGATAAAAATCAACGATTAAGTTTTCTTTCTACTAATACTTAGGAAAAAGCTTGAAAAATAGATAAAAGATACGTTTAAAGAATGATAACAGGGAATCAGTCCTAGTCTAGTTCGATTCCTTTGTTTTCATTCGGCATAAGCTCGCTTAGAGCACTAGGTTGTTGTTCAAATCCGAGTCGCGTGGTGGTAGAAGCTCAGCTCATCTTTCTCCCGTTCCTGCCCCAACAAAGGTAAATGTCTCTTCTTAGCTTTGTTGGATTGGTTGTTGTTCTATACTTTTCTTTTAGTTGTTCTTACTGATATTTAAGTTATTCTATATTATGGTCGATTAAGTATCCACTTCGTCTTGCCTAAAATTTATGTTACTGTCTCATGTTCATAGTGCTATTTTAGTTCATGTTTAGTTTTGGTGCTAGCTGATTAGTTTTAGCTATGTTGATCACATTCTAGCGTGTCTTTCTCGACTTTGACGATTTGATTGTAACTTGTCTTTGGCCTTTTTGTTTTTGGTGTAAAAGAAGGCTTGATATATTATATAATGAGATTGATGATGCCTTAGTGTAAAAGAAGGCTTGATGAATTAGGGGATCGGGTGCCACGTTTCGGTACCAGGATAGTATATGAGGATCGGAGTGTCACGTTCCGACACCAGGATAGTATATGGATCGGGTGCCACGTTCCGGTACCAGGATAGAATGAGGATCGGAGTGTCACGTTCCGACACCAGGATAGTATATGGATCGGGTGCCACATTCCGGTACCAGGATAGTATATGAGGATCGGAGTGCCACGTTCCAGCACCAGGATAGAAATAGAGGAGCGGAGTGTCACGTACCGACACAAGAGGAAGAAAGATAATGAATCTTGAAAGATAATGAATATACTCAATCTAATGAACCCAATTCCCAAATGAGTATGGTATTGAGGCTTGAGATCCTCATGTGTGAACTTAGTGGAAATTGTTAATGATATAGTACTTGTTGTTGCTACATGTTAAGCATCATAGTTGATTTTATAATATTACTTGATATATATTATCTTCTATTTTGAGTTGGCCGATGATACTTACTCAGTACTTGTGGTTGTACTGACCCCCTACTTTTATGTTTTCTTCTTTGTTATTTGTGGAATGCAGCAAACGTTCCGTCGTCTTCAACTCAACAGTAGATCTAACCAGTCTTCACTTCATCGGAAATTCAGGGTGAGCTAATGCGTCTAGCTTGACTGGATCTTCTTCTTCAAGTCTTGATGCCTTGAACTTCCGGCATGGACTAGCTAGTATTTGTTTTAGCTTCTTAGACAGTTTTAGTTTAGCAATTTGAGATAGATGTTCTTGTGATGATGACTTCCAGATTTTGGGGATATAATAATAGTTTTGAATTGTTTTTATTAATGAGTTAAGTCTTCCGCACTATTTTCTGTTGATATACATTGAAATGTTAAGGTTTAGATTGGTTGGTTCGCTCACATAGGATGGTGAATGTGGGTGCCAGTCTCGTCCCCGATTTGGGTCGTGACAACAATGATTTATTTTATTTCATGAACTCCCACTATTTCAACAATTCAAACATCATTTTTTTCATGAAATTAAAAGTTGATTTATTTTATTCCTTAAAATACTAGGTAAATTTCTTTTCTTTACCTTTTCTCCATTTTTGAGCAAGTAGAAAAATACTTACTGTAAAGATCTTCTCTTCCATCCTTGAAGAGAGCGATGTTTGAGCGGAAAGATGATGTAACACCCTGTATCCAAAACAGAAAAAAATAAACTTTTAAGAAATATGTGCAGGTGCAACAACCGGTGGCCATCGACTAACCGTAGCCTAACCCATGGTCCTTCCTGCACATCCGTCAATGGGGTCAGAAACCCCCAAAATCTCAGCCCAAGAAAAATTGGTTAAGTCCTGATTTACGGACAGACCTACGGTCTGTTGGTGAGACTACGGTCCATAGATTATGACCGACGATTGACAACACATTCACCCTCTCTAGTATGAACCATGGTTGGCCAGCACGGATTGTCATTAGATCTACGGTCTGTAGGTTTGAACGTAGATAAAAATTAGCAGACAGTTTTGGGGGGAATACAGTTGGCTCAACTTCAATAGATCATAACTCTTAGCACAAAATAAATTAGGCGTCCCATGACATATCCACAGATAGATAATTGAATTATCTTCCCATATCCAACAATCTTGATAAAATTAGACCTCCAAGTAAAAAGTTATGCCCATTTTTACTAAAGGCCTGTCGAACAGACCCAAATGATGGACCGTCGATGGAATGACGGACCTTCTGTCAAGGTCGTTGTCTGGTCCAATAACAATTCATTTAAACACAAAGATACGTCATTTCGACCCTAAATCATAAGATTTTAGTCACTTTAATCCTAGAAACATAACTAAAACTTACTAAGTAAAATCATTGATAAAAAGCATAGAATATTAGAAGCAAGAAAGCAGAAAAAGTCAACAACCCTAGTCAAGAACATAACAAGGTTCCAGCAGTTCTAGACCCCAAAATCTAAATATTTCTCCGTGAATTTCATCACCACGTATGTGGGATTTCACCAGTGGGTTCCTTTAAGCCATTGGTTCCCTAGTTTTCAGTAAGTTCTTGATTCTCTTATCATGATTAAACCTAGGGATTCTAGAACTTCGATAAAACTTCATGTACATATGTTCACTGATCATAAGAGCTTTCAGTATGTGTTTACCCAGAAAGAATGAATCTTCGCCAGAGGAGATGGCTTGAGTTCCTTAAGAATTATGATATGAGTGTGCATTATTATCCTTGTAAGGAAAATGTAGTAGCAGATGCTCTTAGAAGATTATCTGTAGTGTAGCCCATGCTGAGGAAAGAAGGGCGGATCTAGTGAATGATGTTCACAGGCTTTCTCTCTTAGGAGTTCACCTTATGAGCATATAAGAAAATGGTGTAATAGTTCAGAATGAGTTAGAATCTTATTTGGTAGTGGAGGTTAAGGAAAAGCAAGACAGTGATCCAATCTTGCTTGAACTTAAGGGTGCATTCCACAATCAGAAAGTGAAGGTTTTATCCCAGCGGGAAGATGGTGTACTTATCTACCAGGGTAAATTGTGTGTTCTTTATGTGGGCGAGTTGAAACAACACATTCTTGCAGAAGCCCATAACTCCAGGTATTCTATTCAACCAGGTGCCACTAAGATGTATCACGATCTGCTGGAAGTCGATTGGTGGAATGGCATGAGGAGCGAAATAGAATACTTTGTGAATAAGTGCCCCAATTATCAACAAGTCAAGGTAGAACATCAGAAACCAACAGATATGACTCAAGAGATCGATATTCCTACTTGGAAGTGGGATGTGATCAATATGGATTTCATCACAGGGTTACCTCGTACTCGCAGACAGCATGACTCAATTTGGGTGATAGTTGATAGAATGACTAAGTCTTCTCGCTTTTTGGAGGTCAAGACTACATATTTGGCAGAGGACTATGTCAAGCTTTAAATTAACCAAAATTGTGAGGTTGCATAGGGTTCCTTTGTCAATCATCTTAGATAGAGTTCCTCAGTTTACCTCTCATTTTTGGAAGTCATTTCAAAAGGTTCATGGTACTCTAGGTTAACCTTTGTACAACATTTCATCCACAGACAAATGGACAGGCAGAGCGTACCATGCAGACTATAGAGGATATGTTGAGAGCTAGTGTGATAGATTTCAAAGGTTGTTGGGATGATCACCTTCCTATTATTGAGTTTGCCTACAACAATAGCTAGCATTCCAGCATTCTAATGACCTCTTATCAGGCTTTATATGGGCGTAGATGTAGATCTTCAGTTGGTTGATTTGAAGTAGGTGAAACAACTTTGATAGGGCTTGATTCAGTCATTTATGCTATGGAGAAATTCCAACTCATTAGAGATAGGCTTAAGATAGCACAGAGTCTTCCCAAATCTTACATAGATGTAAGGAGAAGGGATCTAGAGTTCCAAGTTGATGATTGGTTTTTCTTGAAAGTCTCATCTATGAAAGGGGTGATGAGGTTTCGCAAGAAAGGGAAGCTCATTCCTAGGTATGTAGGACCTTAGAAGATCTTGAAAAGGATTGACAAGGTGGCATATGAGTTAGAGTTGCCAACAGAATTAGCAGCAGTGCATCTGGTCTTCGACATCTCACTCTTGAAGAAATGTGTGGGTGATCCAACCTCTGTAGTGCCATTAGAGAGTGTGGTGGTGAAAGATAGTATTTCTTATGAGGATGTACCAGTGGAGATTCTTGACCGTCAGGTTACAAGGTTGAGAAGTAAAGAATTTTTTTCAGTCAAGGTTTTGTGGAGGAGTTAGTCCTTAGAGGGAGCTACTTGGGAAGTAGAAGTAGTCATGAAAGCCAAGTATCCTTACCTTTTTCATTCCGATTCAACGCCAGCTTAAGGTAATAGTTTCTCTTCAGTTTTCCTGTCATTCGTGCATGAATTTAGTCTTAGAATCATGTTCCCTTAATTATACTTGAATTTCAATGTATTTGCATGTTCTCGGAAGTCAATTCTGTTAGAAACTCAGTTCTCAATGTTTAGTAGTAGGGATTGCAGCTCTCTTCTCTATTCCATCTAGTTTAGTCTTCATTAAAGGACGAATGGTCCCAGGGGGAGATAATGTAACACCCCGTATCCAAAACAGACTAAAAATATATTTTCAAAAAAATATGTCACTACAACCAACAGTGGACATCGACGTACCATAGCCTGACCCACGGTTCATCCTGCACATCCATCAATGGGGTAAGAGACCCCCAAAGTCTCAGCCCAAGAAAATTTGGTTAAGTCCTGATCGTCGGACGGACCTATGGTTTGTAGGTCAGACTTTGGTCAATAGTTTGTGACCGTCGATCAACACCCCATTCACCCACTCTCAGATATGAACCACGGTTGACCAACACAGACCGTCATTCGATCTACAGTCCGTAGGTCTGATTGTAGATGGAAATTACCAGAAAGTTTATGGGGAAATGCAATTGAGTCAACTTCAATCGATCATAACTCTTAGCACAAAATAAATTAGGTGTCCCATAGCATACTCACAGATAGATAATTGAATTAGCTTTCCATAGTCAGCAACGTGTCTAAAATCAAACTGCAGGGTAAAAATTTATACCTGTTTTAGTAAAGGCCTGTCGAAAAGACCCAAAAGATGGACCATCGATGGAACAATGGAAAGTTTGTCCAGGTCGTCATTTGGTCCGACAACAATTAACTCAAGGACTTTTGGTCTTCTCCCACTTTTATTAAACCCTAAGATATGTCGTATTGACCCTAAATCATCAGATTTTAGTCAGTTTAAGCCTAGAAATATAAATAAAACTTACCTAAGTTAAATCATTAATCAAAAACATAGAAAATAAGAAGCAAGAAAGGAGAAAAAGGTCAAGAATCCTAGCCAAGAACTCATCTAGGTTACAACAATTCAAGCCCCCAAAATCTGAATATTTCTCCGTGAATTTCATCACCAAGTATGTGGTAATTCACTAGTGGGTTCCTTTCACCCATTGGTCCCCAGTTTTCAGCCAGTTCTTGATTCTCTTATCACAATTAAACCTAGGGTTTTTAGAACATCGATAGAACTTGGTGAATTTATTAAAGATATGTTCCAAATCAGATTGTAAAGTTAGTATTGGATTTATCGCATGCATTTTATAACCCTAGCTATGTATTTCTTCAGCTCTTGAATAACACATACTTGGTCAGAGATTTCAGTTATTCAGTTATACATGCCTCAGTTATTAATGCATCATTATCAAATTACAGGTAGCATTCTCAGTTTGCATGATCATTTTTGAGCTATCCAGTATTTACAGAAACTCATCCTTAATCAGTTAAACATAATTCATTGGGAGTAGCAAAATACCGAGGTTGACTAGGGTTCAGCGTACCCAATTAGTCCCAGAACTACTAGCCAAGTAGGTTGTAAGTCCCCTCTGTGGGCAATCAATTTAGTAATCACGCCAGCATGTCTTTATACCTCTGGCAGGGTATATGGATCCTCTCGATGAGGCGTATACATTGGACTCCACATTTAACTCATGTGATTTTATTATAGGTTATTATTATCTCCTACAGTTCAGTCAGACTCTCTTGCATTGACCATTTATCAGTATATTTAATATTCAGTTTCAGCATGTTATAAATTGGTCATTGCATTCAGTTAGTATATCATATTTATATTATTACACTTTCTTTTGTACTTGTTCAGTTATGATTAATTTCAGGTTTATTCTATCCTACATGCTCAGTACCTTTCAAGTACTAGCGCATACGTCTCAGCATCCAGATCACACTTAGATCGATTTTCGATTTCCATTTTAGCAGATTCAGTGGTGAGTCCTCATTTGCCGAGGACAATAGTCATGAGTTACTTTTTAGTATTTAGTCCTTTAGTTTCAAGTTTTTCTAAACTTATTTGGGGCTTGTACCAGTATTTCTAGTCATTTTGAGGCTTATTTCAGACATAGATAGTTTCGGCTTAGTGTTGAGTTAAGAACTTCTTTGTATTATACTAATCAGTATTTCATTTATCTTAGTTATAGTATGTATTCCCCATATTTTCAGTTAAATTATGATTTAGCTTCCGCATTAAGTTTATTATCTTTTGTATGCTCATGATTATTTCAGAAGGGTTAGCTTGGGATCACTTGTGGTCCTAGCTTCCGTGTCCACTTCTCAGGGGTATCTCGGAGCGTGACAGATGTTGTGATCCCTATATTGATATCAACATTTTTCAATCTGTAACAAAACATGAATCTCCTTAACATTGTTGGTGTAATACACCACAAATACAATAAATTAGAGTTGAAATAAAATGAACAAAAATGTATAAACAAATCTTTAGGCCGAAACATGAATATCAAGCTCTCTTTAAGGATATTCAATCCCACTTTAGCATAATCTACACCGATCTAGCAATATAACTCTTGACTTTTCCCCTCCAGGAAACAACAGCCAAACAACAGTGTATAACTCAAACAACTCTAGATTAGTTGAAGAGTCCAAAGATCAACAAAAGAAATCCTTACTTCAACATATAATACTGTCTTTTGTATAGTGAATATAGTTGAAGACTTAGCACATTTTCTGTGTCTCAACTCTCTCTTTCACTACACAAACCTCAATATAATACTACTCATCTTTTTCACTCTATATTTTCTTGTACTTCCCTTGTTTCTTCTTGTATCTCAACAAAAATGAATACTACCAAATTTATAGGTGATGAATTCTTCCTTGCAATGAATACGAGATAGTGGGTGGAAAAATTTGCATAATGAATGGCTCAAATGTTACATAAGTTACAAAACATAAATATAGAATAATGGATGTAATGTAGAGCTGGTGGTTACATAAGTTACTAAAAATTAATGATAACTTTCTTCCACAATTGATGAGAGTAAAGAGGCACGTAATATTCATCAACAGACATAATATGATATACAATGTGACATATAATATGTATTTTTATTAATATTAAAATGTCACACCAACGCAAACAAAACTTCAATTTCATCTCATGAATCCATATCATGATACCATTTCATTATTCCATATCATGATACCATATTGCATAGTCAAACGGGAAGTAAGTTCTGATGTATAATTAGAACATTCTTATTTTTTCTACTTATGTCGTTTCAATGAGTTATATGAGTTTGAATAATTTTTCATCTCCATTTCTCCTTTTGTCAATTTTTTCTCTTATTTGTAACATGTCATGCCCCTGGGGTAGCTTGGCCCTTGGAGGTCCACTGTAATTGAATCATATCTTGAGGAGGTCTTCAAAATTATCCCTAAATTTAGTAAAGAGAATATGAAAAATATACATATACTCATTAACATTAAGAAGATAATATCTCACATGATCCCTCAACTAAGACTTTTTCCTTAGGAAGTCACTCAACTCTTTTTCATAACCTCAGAGTCACCAACTTATAAATATTTGACCTACACAGTTGTCAAACCTGTTTAATTGATTTTTCATTTAAATTTGCTGGCATAAAGTTTCTTTAAAATTGAAAATGTAAGAAATAAAAAGGATATCCGTTTAAATTATTTGATAATATTACCTACAAAATGTATAATATTGACCATTTTATTTTTACTCATTTCTCTCCTAAAAGTATACTTCCACGGCCCACTTTTAATTGTCATGTTATATTTATCAAAAGTCAATTTTACTAATTTTTAAAGTTAAATGAGAGTATATTAATTAGTTATTTTAAATAAAAAATGTCAAAGCTATACGAAAATACTATATATTCTAATTTCTTACATAATATGATGAAAAAATACATCATAAAATCTTAGTCAAAGTTACTACTCCCTCAATCTATTTTTATTTGTCATGTTGAACTTCTCGAAAGTCAATTCTACTAATTTCAAAAGTTAAATTAGATTACATTAATTTGACATTTAAATATTAAAAAACTATAAGAAAAGTACTATAAATTGAATTTTTTTTTTGCGTACCACTATGATGAAAATATACACTTAAAATATAGTCAAAAAATTCTATAGCTTTACTCTAAAAAATAAATCATGGCCATTAAAAGTGAACGGGTATAGTAAAAGAAAATAATGACAATTAAAAAATGAATGAAAATAGTAATATAAAAAAAATAATGACTAGTCTTTTAATGCCCCTCCACTAATTGGCAGCTTAAGTGGAGGGACAAGTCCATATGGCTAGCCACGTCATTAAAAGTTTTGGATGTTAACTCTTGAGAGGTATTTGTGATCTCTTGGAATAATGACGGAGTATTTTTAATCCTAAAATATAACGGAAGACAGAAGTAATCTATTTCGCATAGTTCATAAATATTTTTGACCCTTTAACAATTTTCAGGGAAAAAATAGTTTATATTTAGCGGTGACTATCCTATATCTACATATGACCTCGATGTACGCAAATAATACATTGCTACATAATTTATGCATCATGCATGTCCGTAACGATAAATATTATTCCTTCTATCTCAATTTTTATCGTCATTTTCAAATGTTGTATGTGAATTCACACTTTATATTTTGAAACAAAATTATGAATTTGTAAGTTCCGAAAAGTTATTATAGCCACAACATTTCATAATTTTTAAACTATATAAAAGAATTATGGTGAAGTTACAATTTATTTAAGGGATAATGCCCAAGTACCTCCTCAACATATGCCCGAAATCTCAGAGACACACTTATACTATACAAAGGTCCTATTACCCCCTGAACTTATTTTATTAATAATTTTTTACCCCTTTTTAGCCTATGTGGCACTATCTTGTGGGCCCAATGATGTTTGACTTTTTTTTCACACTAGTGCCACGTAGGCTAAAAAGGGGTAGAAAATTACTTATAAAATAAGTTCAGGGGGGTAATAGGACCTTAGTATAGTATCAGTGTGTCTCTGGGATTTCGGGCATAGGTTGAGGGGGTACTTGTGCATTGTCCCTTTATTTAACCCAAAAAATTATTTTATATTAGTTATATTAGTTTGCTTACTCTCTTTAAGAGAGTGCACACTCTCTTAAAGACAGTGCACACTATCTTTATGTCAAATGGCTAAAAGATGATGTTATAATATCAGTTCAAGATTGTAGTTTTGCAGGGTAGGAGAACCAGAGGCGGAGCTAAAAAATTTGTCAAGGGTGTTCAAAATTGGAAGCATAAATTTTTGTAGCTACTGGGTGTGCAATATATTTATTACCAGTCAGTGGGTTTAAAATAAAATTACATATTCATTTCCCATTTTTTTCTTTTAACTTAAAAATGGTTGTTGTATAATAGCCTCAGCAAGAATCAAACCGCACACATTTGGAACTGAACTGAACACACTTACCAATAGACTATCAACCTCCACTGATATTTAGTGTGTGCATTTATTTATCTAACGAAATAACACATAGTATATTGCCAAATATAGGAAACTTTATATCAAGCAAAGGGCATATGAAAGCTTATATGATTCAACCAACAAAATATCAGAAAGATAAAATCTTTCCACATTGTTAGGATTAAAGGGAAACCTTATTTGTGCTTCATATTATTCTTCAAAGTTGAAGAAGAATGTGAAGCACCAACAAAGCTTCCCTTCAATTCTGATAATATCAAATGATTTTACCTACTTAAAATTTTGGTAGTGAAATCAGATGAGCACTCGTGTGTTCTTTCCTTGATAAGAAGCTTCCCAAACTTGAAAGATTTCGATATGAATGTTTGTATTGCTTTTACACTATTTTTTTCTTATAAAGGATATTTTTCGTTTACTTTGGTTTCTCAATGATTTGAGAGTTGACTTAATGTATATTTTTTTAGGTTTTCGATGAAAATCGTATATAGTAATACTGAAAATCACTTGAAATCGTAAGTTTATAGGGCACGACATTTGATCACCTCGAGTAAGTTAAGCAAGAAAATTTTATATGAAGAATGTCCGACATGGAGTATATCTTTGTTAGCCAACTCCCCAGAGTTGGAGAGAATGCGAATTGATCGACAGTTTCTTGATCAAGAACTTCTTGCCACAAGATTATAATTTCTCATTGAGATATCAATTTTTTTTTATGCATCACCTAAAGCAAAAATTGTCTATATAGATTTAAGCTTATCTCAATCTTTTGCTTAGAAGTTTAAACTTAAAAGGGAAAAAGAGATGTTGATTTAGTATTATTTATATATGTAATGACTCGGACCCTGAAGGTCAGTTTTGGAAATTTTTACAAATTTACTGTTTTATATATCTAGGTAGTTTCCCATAGTCACTTTTGATCAATTTGTGAAGTTGGATTTGAAATTTTTGAGTCTTAATTAGGATTGCTTAATTAACGGGTGATTTAAAATAATTAATTTTAGTTAATAGCTAACGGCTAAGTGCATACGTTATTTAAAAATCCAATATTATTTGGCACAAATATTTAAATAAAAAAATAAGGTTAAAGAATTATATACAAAATTAATTTAAGAAGCGAGAGGAGTATAGTGAGAAAAATATTTGTGCAACATTGACAAGAGGAAAACGACCTCACGGTAAGCAAATCTTCATGATTTATGCCTTTTTATCTTATCTCGGCAAATCAGTAACATTGTATACCAACATTAGGAATTTACCCAGTACTCCATTGAAGCTAACACTCTTAATACCAACAAACATCGTAACTACACCAACCATTTACTTTACTCTCAAACAGTCACTAGTATCAAAGTGTCCTTAGAAAACACATTATAGCCTAAAAAAATTAAAAAAAAAATGGTTCTCTCTTTCCATTTAAGCATTACATAACATATATGAGTCACACCTAATATTTATAGCACTACTTACTAAATCTAAAGTACTTAACCATCGAGATAAAAGAATTCAATCACACTCAATAACAACTCCACGTAATTTTTCAGATAAGAAATTTCAAGTAACATTCAAAACCATCATATACTTCATACTAACACTTAAAAAATTCTTGGTCACTCCGATAATTTGGTTTTACTAGGCTCATAACCTCTACTCACTATCAAAAGCCTCTGTAACACGTCATAACACTCTGGAATGTATTTCAATTTCTTCGAAATCTTCATTAATCATGTAAAACTACAGGTCCACACCGTCAATCATCAATAAGTAACCTATCATATTTAAAAAAATCTAGCTTGACATAACGACATAGAATCTTCCACAAATCCTTGTCACCCAAACAAAAATTCTATCTTTAGAAAAGTTGATAAATATCAAGTAAGTTTGTACTGAACTTGTTCACATCCCACAGTCATATCTAAACTCATAGACAAAAATTCAATAAATCCTTCAACTACAAACCAAGGGATTATACGAGACGTTTTATTCCTTCAGCTTTTTAAAATTCTTTTCATAATACAATTTCAAATACCTTGAACCCTTCGATATACTAAACTCTTGTCTCCTTCATTGACTAACTAAACAATCTTATCATTTCATGGATAAAGCGGAAAGAATCGGAGAAACAACAATTTTCATAAGTTACCCTGTGAAGGCCAGTACAACTTATTATAATAAAGGCACCAATCTTAACAAAGAGTCCATCCAGAGCCGACTTAACCACTCGGCCTTTAAAGTCGTCTCTTAGGGCGTCATATTTTTGGAGCCCCTCAATTTTAAAAAAAGTACTTACACATATTACTTAAAATTATATGTATATTTTTTTTAAAAAAAATGCATAAAGTATAACAAAAAAATGAAATTAGCCGTAATTTTTTCCCACTTCTCTAAGGAAATGAAATATTTTGTGAAATAATTTTCTCAAGTGGGAAATTGTGTTTTCTTATTCATCTCCGAAAAGTTTGAGCTTATATTATTATTTATCTTATACTCATGTTTTTTTTATCCTGTATTATATTAATTTTATTTTCAATGTTGAACTCTCTCCTAAAAAATTGATTTATTGTTGCTTACAAATCAAAAAAGAACAAAAATTGCTTTTGAGTGTCTTCTTCAAAATCTTAAGAAGTGCAACAACCAATCATTATATTGAAGGAACGCAAGAGCATTTCAATATTATTTCATCAACTTGTCATATTCGTGAGTCAGGTTTTATTATTCTAACTGAATTTTATAATTTTTGTTGAACTTTTGTTATAATTGATATTCTTAATTAGTGAGTATATATATATATATATATATATATATATATATAATATATATATATATATATATATATATATTATATATATATATTATATATATATATATATATATATTATATATATTATATATATATGTCATGAGAAATATAGAAGTAAAACATAATAATTTAATGAAAATACTCAATCAAATAAAAATACTTGATTTTTTCTTTATGCTTATATTGCTTATAGAATAATGTTAACAATTCTGGTAACTATTGCCTTGGCTGAAAGAAGTTTTTCGAAACTAAAATTGATAAAATCTTATCTAAGATCAACAATGTGAGATTGAATGTATTAGCTATATCATCAATTTAAAAGGAATTACTAAAACAATTATTAGAAAACAGTAATTAATGACTTCACATCTGAAAAGACAAGAAAAATAGATTTTAATAAAGGCCGAACTCATAAACAAATCCCTAAACTTGTTGCGTATTTTCCTTCAAGTACCTCAACTACGCCATTTTCCCTTTGAATCATTAAACCACCCATAATTTGTTAATTTAGACTCTATTGGCTGATTTTGATCGGCTTCTTTCAATTGTAAATGTCTTCAATTGTGTTAATATTGTAATTATTTTGGTTGAAGGAATGAAGAGTAACTTTGTGTTACTCTAATTTGTTTTATCATGTGTTCAAAAAACATGAAGTAAAACAAAATTATTCTCGAACAGTTTCACATCAGTTGAACTAATGAGTTCTTGAACAAGCTGTGTATCTCCTACCAATACCCCTCACAAAATATGATTCCACTATCAGCCAACAGTGTTTAAAAGGAACAAATTATGGATGATTCAATAGGGAAATAGTTTGAGGTACCTGAGGGGAAAAATCCAACGAGTTTAGGAATATGTGTATGTGTTTGACCTTATTATATATATATATATATATATATATATATATATATATATATATATATATATATATATATATATAATATATATATAGTAAATCATTATTATTTTTTTGAAAATAAAATAAAAGAATAATAGGGCCCCTATTAAAGGTTTGACTTTTAGGCGTCAAATTTTGTTGAGTCGACCATGAGTCCATCTACTACACCAACAATCGTCATATCTACATCTAGGATGTGATAACACATAACATATCATTATCTCTCCCTTGACCACATTTTAGCAGGAGAAACCGTCACAACATACATTGGTTAATATTAAATCAATAAATTTTTAATTTATTTTTTGTTAGTGTGTTTTTGATGATTTACATCATGTTTACTACTTATAATTATTTTTTTATTCTTATGAATCTTCATGAGTAATTAATTTGTATTTTTACTCCTTTCATAGTCGACAAAACCTTTTACTCTTCTCATTGCCATATTCCAAAAGTGGCTAAAGGCTTAATTCAATTGGATAAATGGCAATTTCCATCCATAAATTGCCATTTATATTAGTTACTAATAAATGTAATTTTTTAAAAACTTTAAATATCACATTTTGCATAATAATATCCCGTTATTCATCTATTGGATTATTATTGACATTGTGCTTCCTTTTTTAATTACGATGTTTCTCTTTCATTTTATTTTGAAATCTTTTATTTGAGTTGTAGATTTAATAGGAATAATCTCTCTAGCTGATAGGATAAGAGTAAATTTACCGATACATAATTCTTTTCAAATCTAGTTTATGAGATTATATTAGATATGCAATTATTGTTGAATCATCTTCACATATAAAGGTGAGAAATCAAAGGAAAGCTATGGTAATTTCGACATGTCACTATTTTATAATATTCTAATCTTTGCATAATTCTTCAAATGTAATGAAATATTAGTAGTTTATATAGTTTATATAAAATTAAATACTTGGATACATAATATAAGGATCTTGAACACGATAATCTTACATGGAGATCGTTAGGAGTACATACCTGATGAGGAAGACATCATTACAGAGAAAAGCGGAAGCATTAGTCATAAATTGGTTTCTACCTCCTTGACCTAAATTTATGTTATCACAATAGTCAATAATTTAATTATTGTAGAAAATAAGTGATAACCCTAATGGGTGCATGGAGGGAGGACCAATTTATAGAGGTTATAACTTAATCTGGTACGTCCATCAATAACCAATCTATGGATGAGAATCTTATTAAATACTATTTGTGATATTACTTGGGTTGTAACTAAATTTGGGCTAGAAATAAGAAATAATTAATAATAATTTAATAATAATTTTTACAGTTGATTCAGAAACCACATGAGTCATAATTTGTTTTGTGAAATGGCACAAGTAATAATATTATATAATTATCCATTAAATGTTGATAAACAAGAAGAGTTTTCTAGCATTTAAGGGTTTAATCTAGTGATCAATCAAATGAATTAAATCATGAAGGTTTAGTAAAATAAATAAAAATCTACTCCACTTCATCTAACTCTCTGCTCATAATTTATTTTTATTTTATTTTTATACTTTTCTTGTTTTGTTAAAAATATGTAAATAAATATTTTTAGAATTTTTCTACTTACGTATAGATCATATAAAATAAATAAAAATGTTATTAAAAAAAGTTTTGCTGCAATTAAAAAATATTTTTCTAAAAACGCACAACATGTGTACACTATTCCTTGTTTTTCAGCAAATAACTTGTCCTGGACTAAATCACATGTCCTCGACTACTGGTTTTGTTTCTAGGCTCTTCTAGTTCTATAATGTGTACACTATTTCTTGTTTTCGACAAATCACATGTCATCGACTAAATTACCTATCCTTGACTACTTTTTTTCTTTCTACTCTTCTCTAGGTCTTTCCATTTCTCCATTCTCATTCTTCCATGTCCCAGTAATCTTCACTCTATTGGAATTCTGACACCAAGTTTTCTTAAGAAACAAGTATATTCTATATGTTCCTTTGTAGATTACATCAGTTACGTTTTGTAAAGCAGATAAAATAATGACATAATATTTTATCGCAGAAAACCCCAACTCATAATGGGTAAAAACCACGACCTACACCTCTATAGGATTTAACTCCACTTCATTAAACTATGATTCTCAACAAAAGATCATAAACTTATGTAATCTAAGGAATTATAAATTGTAATTCTTAGCTACCCAAGACAAAAACCCTCAGGTTTAAGCCTTCTATCGTCCGTCATGTTTCTCGAACTTGTTAGACGAATCCTACACACACACTTGATTGTAATAAAATCTCTTAATTACAATCTTAAAACTTTTTCCTCACAAACTCGCAACACTCCCTGATAAATCTCAAACTCTTGATCTTGTTTTGATCTTCTCTCTATGTAAGTCGCAAAATTCTTCCATGAACTATTGCAGTATTTATAGACTTTAAAAAAACTCCTAAGTATTGTTCAACACAACTTAGTCTTCGCTGCTTTAAAAAAGCATCTTTAAGCCGAACTGGACTCGAACTCCTTCTCACGTTAGGACTCCTCCTTGCATTCTTCTTTGAAAGGAAAAACTTTATCAATCACTAACTCCTTCTTCTACTTGGTTTCGACTTCCTTTTCTAATATGAATTCTTAAGTTCACGTCGCAAGTTTGTGCTTTTCTACTGCTTTCAGGCCTGTGTCTCCTTTCTTTACTTCAGCTTCCTTGTTTGTCTGGTTTCCTATTTGATTAAGAAAACTATCTTGCATGCGTACTCCTTTTTAAAAGGAAATTTTCTGTTCGAGTTTCTTGTCAAAAAATAATACTTCCACAACTTTATAATTTCTAATTCGGTGGTTGATATTCTCCTTATCCCACTCGATTCGGTCTAATAAGTACATGTTGGCGCAACGGGTTCCTTTCATCTATTCCTCTATTTTTCGAATATCAAAATCTTTCTCGTTCAAACCCATTCAAAATAACAGGGGAGGAGGAAGTATTCGGAAAGGAGCAATACTTTAGACGAGGTGTGTAAGTTTAATTATCACTATAACTTTCGGAGATTTTTTCTTCAATTGTTGCTGCAATTTTCAGTCATATATATGTTGGTTAATTGTTTTGATTTGCATTCAATTTTTTCTTTTACCCTTTTCTTGTAACGACCTGTTTAGTCGTTTTGAGCAGCAGACTTTAATTCTGGGAAAACTGGCTGGGACGACGGGGGTCACGACGGACCGTCGTGGTCACGACGGCCCGTCGAGGAAGTTTCGTCCCATGACACTTAGAATTCTTCAAATTGGATATTAAAATCGACTCTCTGTAAATTGTGACGGACCTGCAGGACGTGCCGTCACATCCACAACGAACCGTCGTGAGGTTCCGTGGCAAAACACTTCAACTTTTGAGAATTTGGTGCAAGAAACGAGTTTCTGACCGTCATGACGGAGGTGCAGGACGGACCGTCACAGGGGTGACGGGCCGTCATAGTTCACCTGAAATTTGGGGAGGCTGCGACGACCGGTGTGACGGACCGTCGCAGGCACGACGGCCCGTCACAGGTCGCGCAGATCCCAGTCAGAATAGGATTTCTCCACACGTTTTAAGGGTCGTTTTTTGGACTATTCTTCCTTAATTATAAAGATTGAGGGTTTATATAATAACTCAAATCCTTGAGGGATAAAAGAGGTAACTTTGGGTTAATTAGTGGGGTTTATTGTCCTCTTTTTACACTTAATTACATGTAATTAGGGTGGGAAGAGAAAGGGGGTTTGAATAAAACAAAGAGGAAAGAGAAGCGAATAGAGAGAGGAGAAAACGAAGGGAAAAATCAAAGCTTGGGAATTTGCTTGTGGATTCCAATTCTTCGGTGGAGGTAGGTTATGGTTATTTTACGAAATTCATAGTGAACTCTTAATAGTGAATAATATGTGTTAATGATATTGTAAACCTGTCTATATGCTTAATGGTATGCTTGCATGAATATGATAATGTGATTTTGAATAAAAACAAGCATGATGAAAACCGTTGAATCCCAAATCTTGAAAGAAACTTTAATCTATGATATTAATGATGATGCCTTGGTATAAAAGAAGGCTTGATGAATTAAAGTAATGGGATTGATGATGCCTTGGTATAAAAGAAGGCTTGATGAATTAAAGTAATGGGATTGATGATGCCTTGGTATAGAGAAGGCTTGAGGAATGGATAGAATGATATTAGTGGATCGGAGTGTCACGTTCCGACACATAGTATTAGTGGATCGGAGTGTCACGTTCCGACACATAGTATTAGTGGATCGGAGTGTCACGTTCCGACACATAGTATTAGTGGATCGGAGTGTCACGTTCCGACACATAGTATTAGTGGGACGGGTGTCACGAACCGACACGTAGATATAGGGGATCGGAGTGTCACGTACCGACACATATAGGGGATCGGAGTGTCACGTTCCGACACATATAGGGGATCGGAGTGTCACGTTCCGACACATATAGGGGATCGGAGTGTCACGTACCGACACATAGTGGTAGGGGATCGGAGTGTCACGTACCAACACATAGTGGTAGGGGATCGGAGTGTCACGTACCGACACAAGAGGAAGAAAGATAATGAATCTTGAAAGATGTTAATATACTCAACATAATGAACTTAATTCCCAAATGAGTATGGTATGAGGCTTGAGCCCTCATGGATGAACTTGATGGTATTTATTGACGATTATAATACTTGTTGTTGCTACATGTTGAGTTTATAGTTGATTTATAATAGTACATGATATAATTATCTTCTATTTTGAGTTGGCCGATGATATCTACTTAGTACGTGTGGTTGTACTGACCCCTACTTTATTGTTTTCCTCTTTGTTATTTGTGTAATGCA
>JAKWIY010001018.1:0-26582 GCA_027704805.1 Solanum corneliomulleri
TAGCTTTCTTGGGCACATCTCATGGATGACACTGCGCATGTACCCCAATGGAGTCAGTTTCAGTAGTCCGAGAGTTTTTGGATGTGTTCCCTGCAGATTCCTGGTATGCCACGGATAGGGATATTGACTTCTGTATTGATTTGGAACCGGGTACTCGCCCATTTCTATACCCCCTTATAGAATGACTCCCCGCAGAATTAAGAGAGTTAAAGGCACAACTCAAGAGTTGTTGAGCAAGGGTTTCATTAGACCAAGTGCATCTCCTGGGGTGCTCCGGTGCTGTTTGTGAAGAAGGATGGGAGTTCCGGATGTGCATAGATTAGGCCCAGTGTTGAACAAGGTGAATTAAGAACAAGTATCCCATCCTCGCATTGATGACTTGTTCGATCAATTACAAGGTGCTTGTGTCTTCTCTAAGATCGACTTGAGATCCGGTTATCATCATTGAAAATACGGGAAGCGGATGTGCCAAAGACTGCCTTTCGGACTAGATATGGAGATTACGAATTTTGTGGTAATGTCGTTTGGTCTTACGAATGCCCCCGCTGCTTTTATGAGCCTGATGAACGGGATTTTCAAACCATATCTAGATCTCTTTGTGATCGTATTTATTGATGATATACTGATATACTCGAAGAGTAAAAGGAACATGAGGAGCATTTGAGAATGGTATTAGAGTTGTTGAGGGAGAAGAAACTTTATGCCAAATTCTCCAAGTGTGAGTTTTGGCTAGATTCAATGTCCTCTTGGGGCACGTGGGTTTCTAAAGGATGGAGGATGGTGGAACCCATCTAGATTGAACGGTGAAAAAACTGGGTAAGGCCTACTAATGTGTCGGAAATAAGGAGTTTTTGTGGGGTTAGCTAGCTACTACCGACGATTTGTCAAGGGATTTCTTTCTATTGCTTCCCAATTGACGAATTTGACTAAACAGAATGTTCCATTTGTATGGTCGGATGAGTGTGAGGAAAGCTTCCAGAAACTCAAGACTCTGTTAACTACTGCACCTATCCTTACCTTGCAGTAGAAGGTTAAGAACTTCATGTTTATGATGCATCCTATTCTGGTTTGGTTGCAGTGCTAATGCAAGATATGAATGTGATTGCTTATGCTTCGAGGCAATAAAGGTGCACGAAGTAACTATCCGACTCATGATTGGAGTTGTGGCGGGTAGTATTGCATTGAAGCAATGGAGGCACTATTTGATGGGGTTAAGTGTGAGGTCTATACGAGCCATCGCAGCCTACAGTATGTCTTCACTCAGAAAGACTTGAACTTGAGACAGAGGAGATGGATGGAACTACTCAAGGACTACGACATCACTATCTTATACCATCCGGGGAAAGCAAAAATGTTGTGGCAGATGCGGTGAGTAGAAAGGCGGTAAGCATGGGAAGTCTAGCTCATTTGCAAGTCTCTAGGCGCCCGTTGGCAAGATAAATCCAAAGTTTGGCTAATGATTTTATGAGGCTAGAAGTAAATGAGAACGGAGGATTTTTAGCTTGTGTGGAAGCGAAATCTTCTTTTCTTGACCAGATTAAGGGGAAACAGTTTGATGATGAGAAACTAAGGCGAATTCGGGATATGGTGTTGCGAGGAGAGGCTAAGGAAGCAATAATTGACGACGAAGGTGTTTTGAGAATTAAGGGAAGAGTATGTGTGCAACGTGTTGATGACGTGATCCATACTATTCTTACAGAGTCTCATAGTTCCAGATACTCTATACATCCTGGTGTAACCAAGATGTACCGTGACCTAAAGCAACACTTTTGGTGGAAAAGAATGAAGCGGACATTGTGGATTTGTTGCCAAATGTCCGAACTGTCAGCAAGTAAAGTACGAACATCAGAGGCCCGGAGGAAGCTTCAAAGAATGCCCATTCCTGATGGAAGTGGAGAGAATTGCAATGGACTTTGTGGTTTGTCTCCCAAAGACATTGGGGAAGTTTGACTCTATTTGGGTAATGTAGACAGGTTAACTAAGTCTGTACACTTCATTCTGGTCAAAGGGACCTACAATGCAGAAAAGTTAGCCAAAATTACATATCAGAAATCGTTCGGTTACATGGGGTTCCCCTTTCCATCATATCTGATAGAGGTACGCAGTTTACTCTAAGTTTTGGAGAACCTTGCATGCTGAATTAGGTACTAGATTGGATCTTAGTACTGCATTTCATCCTCAGACCGATGGCCAGTCTGAGCGAACGATCAAGTGTGGAGGATATGCTCCGTGCGTGTGTGATAGAATTTGGTGGTCATTGGGACAACTTCTTACCCTTGGCAGAATTTTCATACAATAATAGCTATCACTCCAGTATTGACATGGCTCCATTTGAAGCATTGTATGGGAGGAATGTAGGTCTCCCATCGGTTGGTTTGAGGCGTTTGAGGTCAGACCTTGGGGTACTGATCTGTTGAGAGATTCCTTGGAGAAGGTGAAAGCTATTCAAGAAAAGCTTTTAGCGGCTCAAAGTAGACAAAAGGAATATGCGGACCGAAAGGTTAGAGACTTAGAGTCATGGAAGGTGAACAAGTCTTGTTGAAGGTTTTCCCATGAAAGGGGTGATGCGGTTTGGAAAAAGGGGTAAGTTGAGTCCAAGGTATATTGGACCATTTGAGGTACTCAAGCGAGTAGGAGAGGTGGCTTATGAATTAGCCTTGCCTCCAGGGCTGTCCGGAGTGCATCCGGTATTTCACGTGTCCATGTTGAAAAGATACCATGGGGATGGAAATTACATCATCCGTTGGGATTCAGTTCTCCTCGATGAGAATTTGAATTATGAAGAGAACCTGTTGCTATTCTGAATAGAGAAGTTCGCAAGCTGAGGTCGAGAGAGGTTGCATCCATTAAGTTCAATGGAAGAATCGACCGGTTTGAAGAGGCTACTTGGGAGAAGGGAGGCAGATATGCGGGAAAAATACCCACATCTGTTTACAGATTCAGGTACTCCTTTTCGTCCTTGTTTTTCCTCTTTTGATCGTTCGGGGACGAACGATGGGTAAATTGGTACCTATTGTAACGACCTGTTTAGTCGTTTGGGTAAAAATTTTTATTTTGGAAAAATCTGGCTGCATGCGACGGACACCACGACGGACCGTCGTGGGCACGACGGACCGTCGAGGGTTGTCCCGTACCAAAACACTTGGAATTATGAATTTGAGTCTTGAAAGTGAGTCTCTGAACTCTGTGACGGACGTGCAGGACGGACCGTCACAGTCACGACGGACCGTCGTGAGCACCGTTTCAGAACACTTAGACTTTTGAGAATTTGGCATTTGGAACAACTCTCTGACCGTCGCGACGGACCTGCAAGACGGACCGTCGCAGGCGCGACGGACCGTCACAGGCTCCGTCATCCCAGACGGGGTCAGATTTCTGGCTATTTTTAAAAGGTTTTTTTGGACCATTCCGGCTTTAATTTATAAAGTTGGTGGGTTAATATTATTAGTTCAATTCCTTGGGGTGTGAAAGACTAACTTTGAGAAACTTGGGGGTTGGTTTCATTACCTTTGAAACTTGAATCTTGTGATTTAGGGTAAGAAGAGGAAGAGATTGGAGGAAGAAAGAGAAAGAAAGAGAAGAGAAAAGAGGCGATTGAGAGAGAAGGGCAAGGTTTCTTGAAGATTTCTTGCTTGAATACAAATCCTTGGTGAAGGTAGGTTATGGTTTATGTTACGATATTCGTAGTAAACTCTCAATAGCAAATGATATGTATTGGGTAATCTTGTAAACTCTTCTATATGCTTAATTGTATGATTGTATGAGTATGATTATATGTTTTGTGATGAAATAAGCATGATGAAGTTTGTGAACCCTAAATCTTGATGAAACCCTAATTTATGAGATTTGTGATGCCTTAGTAGAAATGAAGGCTTGATGTACTTGTTATGAGATTTGTGATGCCTTAGTAGAAATGAAGGCTGATGTTACTTGTTATGAGATTGTGATGCCTTAGTAGAAATGAAGGCTTGATGTACTTGTTATGAGATTTGTGATGCCTTAGTAAATGAAGGCTGATGTACTTGTTATGAGATTTGTGATGCCTTAGTAGAAATGAAGGCTTGATGTACTTGTTATGAGATTTGTGATGCCTTAGTGTAAATGAAGGCTTGATGTACTTGTTATGAGATTTGTGATGCCTTAGTAGAAATGAAGGCTTGATGTACTTGTTATGAGATTTGTGATGCCTTAGTGTAAATGAAGGCTTGAGGAACTTGTTATGATATTTGTGATGCCTTAGTGTAAATGAAGGCTTGAGGAACTTGTTATGATAATTGTGATGCCTTAGTATAAATGAAGGCTAGATGAATTTGTTATGGTATTTGTGATGCCTTAGTATAAATGAAGGCTAGATGAATTTGTTATGGTATTTGTGATGCCTTAGTATAAATGAAGGCTAGATGAACTTGTATGAGATTTGTGATGCTTAGTATAAATGGAGTCTTGATGAACTATGTGTGTTGTATTGATAATGCCTTAGTATAAAGAAGGCTAGATGAACTATGTGTTGTATTGATAATGCCTTAGTATAAAGAAGGCTAGAGGAACTATGTGTTGTATTGATAATGCCTTAGTATAAAGAAGGCTTGATGATGCATGTTGGTTATTGATGATGCCTTGGTATAAAAGAAGGCTCGAGGAAAATGAGGATCGGAGTGCCACGTTCCGGCACAGGATAGAAATGAGGATCGGAGTGCCACGTTCCGGCACAGGATGGAAATGAGGATCGGAGTGCCACGTTCCGGCACCAGGATAGAAATGAGGATCGGCCAGTGGCCAGTCCGGCACAGGATAGAAATGAGGATCGGAGTGCCACGTTCCGGCACCAGGACAGAAATGAGGATCGGAGTGCCACGTTCCGGCACAGGATAGGAATGAGGATCGGAGTGCCACGTTCCGGCACCAGGATAGAAATGAGGATCGGAGTGCCACGTTACGACACAGGATAGAATATGGATCGGAGTGTCACGTACCGACACGAGAGGAAGAAAGATAATGAATCTTGAAAGATGTTAATATGCTGCATCTAATGAACCTGTTTTTCCGTAATGAGTATGATGTTGAGGCTTGAGTCCTCCTGGATGAACTTGGTGATATTTATTGATGATTGTAGTATTTGTTGTTACTACATGTTGAGTATTATAGTTGATTTGTGAGATAACTGATATATACTGTTTCTATTCTGAGTTGGCCGATGATACCTACTCAGTACGTGTGGTTGTACTGACTCTACTTTTTTGTTTCTTCCTCCTGTATTTGTGGAGTGCAGCAACCATGCCGTCGTCTTCAACTCGACGCGCGATTCTAGCCAGTCTTCACGTACCGATTTTCAGGGTGAGCTATGCTTCTAGCTTGGACTGGATCTTCTTCTTCTCGTCTTGATGCCTTGAAGTTCCGGCATGGAATAGTTTTCATCTGTTTTAGTTTTCTTAGGAATACTCTTAGCTTCGTAAGTTGATTACAGATGTTCTTGTGATGATGACTTCCAGGTTTTGGGGGTATTTATTGTATTTTGTTTTTCATATTGAGTTAAGTCTTCCGCATTGTATAATTGTTAAGGTTTAGATTGTTTGGTTCGCTCACACAGGAGGGTAGTGTGGGTGCCAGTCGCGTCCCCGGTTTGGGTCGTGACAAGATTTTTCTATTTGTAAAAGAAATATGAATTTTGATAGAAAAAACTGTGTTTAATAAAAGGATTACGTCAACACTTTAATTTGGTATTTTTCGTTATAATTAGTTTTTCATTATAAATCATTCGTCTAAAGCCGATCAACATTTGTCTAGTCTTCCCCATAATGCAACAAATAACACAAAATAATGTACATGATAGTCTAATGTAGGGATACTTCTCCTAGACAGGCTCGACCCTTGTGTCGAGCTCCCCATTATTTCAACATTATGCATGATACAGATAAATCGAATTCTATTAGGGGTAGTCATTGTTGAGGCTTGTTTTACTAGGTAAACAATCTAATAGGGAAGGTGTCTAGACTGGCCATAAAACGAACGGACTACTCTAGTCGAGAAGGAACAACTTACCAGTAGCAGGGCTTTCTGGCCTCACTGTTAGTCCTTCCCATCCTAAGACATGTGTTACCATAGAATCCTTCCCAGGAGCGTTGCCGCATCTCTGGTATCTCATGGCTCGGGAGCGTAATCGCATCTCTGAATAAAGTATCTCAGCAGACTCACAGGGATGTGCGAGAAAAGATAGTTATATTATATTTAACATATTATCAAAATGGTAAATAAGCAAGCAAATAACATATTATGCTATTAAACACAATATTTACAAATCAGATAAGTACGTAAATACATAATAAAGTCATGTAGAAGTGCATGTTTACAAGCTCGAATTCTAGTTAGGTCCCCAGCGGAGTCGCCAGAGATGTCACACCCCTTTTTCGCGTGGCGGCGTAAGGGTTTTCCAATTTATGTGACGTAAGTATTAATTAGGGGATTATTTAGCTTTTTCAGAGTCGCCACTTGGAATTGAGTTATGGTGTTTCAAGTCACCTTTTATTTAATCCCTAATCAAAAGGAAATTACTCTTTGTTTGGTCTGCGAACGAGTTCGGGTAAGGAATTCTATTGACCGAGGGAAAGGTATTAGGCATCCCTCGAGTCCAGTGGTTCTAGCACTGTCGCTTTATGGACATTCATGACTTAAACTAATTTATGAATATTGTATTAATAATACAAATATATTTACCCTCATTCTTTGACTTATATAAATATATTAAAATTACCTTATTTTATTAATCTATGCCCTTTAATTAAAATATATATATACACATATAAAGTAAATCAAGCAAAGCAGAATAAAGTAAGATATTCTTTATTATTATTATTATTATTATTATTATTATTATTTTTATTATTATTATTATTATTATTATTATTATTTATTATTATTATTATTATTATTATTATTATTATATTTGCTTTTCTTCCATTTTTATTCGATTTTTTACGTCACTAACATTAAACGAAAATTCTACTAACTAAAATTTAATATTTACATAATAGCTACACATGTTATGCATAAACTAAATATTAAAATTACATGATTTGGACAATAATTTTACTTAAATATAAAATAAATATGGATTATTAAATATAAAATAAATCATGGTTTGATATAATAATTTCACACTAAATATAATTATACCAAGGATCAAACATTAAAACTGATATGAACGTTTGAACATACTTCATACAAAACATGAATAATATTAACGGTTTTAAAAATACGCGAAATTTAACAAAATTTAATATTATTGCAATTCATTCTCATTATCATGACATAAAACTAATACAAATTAAATAGTATTACCTCTTGTGGAAATTATTTTCACCAAAAGAAAACAATTCGAATAAGGAACCGCGAAAGTAAACCTCAACTTCAACCTTTGTTTTAAGTCAAAGCAAAATATGTAAATACATTTTCTGATTTTTGTTTGTAGAAGAGTCTCTTTCTTTTTTATGTGTATTTTTCTTTTCACGTTTTTTCCTTCTTTTCTCTTCTGATCTCCTTCTTTTTTCTTTTCTGTTCGTTGATTTCTGTCTTTCGTTTGTTTTTCTTTTTCTTTCTAACCTTTCTCATTGTATGTATATAGATAGTAGTAGTAGTAGTGTACGTGTGCAGTGTGTACGTGGGGGTGAATGGGGAGTGGGAGTGGGGAGTGGGGTCGTGGGTTTTGTGCGTGTTTTTTTTTTTTAAATATTAAAATATATTATATATATATATATATATATATAAATATATATATATATATAATATTAATATATATATATATATTATAAATATCTATATTATATTATATATATTATATATATAGAATTATATATATATATATATATAAATATTATAATATATCTAAAATATATATATATATATAGAGATATATATATGAAAATGATAATTCTATTAATTGCTAATGTTTTGAATTAAAATCCCTAAAGAATAAAGCTAAATGGGTAATCACAACAAAAGGGACATAATTAAGAAAATATTCGTTTATTAATACCCTAAAATACCTATATATTATATAGCTATTATATATATATAGATATATATATATATATATATATATGTAACATATCTTTTTTTAACAATCAAAATAAACCTATACTAATAAAATTTAATTTATGTATTTATTTTTATATCTTTTAAATAAACTTAATGAAAATAATAAAAAGTCAAAATATATTTAATTTAGATGATAAATTATTTATGCTCTAAATATTGATGTTAAACTAAATTCGGTCAAAAATTACGTGTCTACAATGAACATTGAAGCTCTAGAAGAAAAATGATTGAACTTTTGTTGGTTGGGTTGTGTTATTCCCTTAGTTGATTTGATTTATATTCCTGGGTTGTTTTTAAGGTATAATCTATTGGTTATTTACGTTATTTGTGATACTAAGCGATTGGAGGAAAGATCCATCGAAGTTTAAAATGTTTAGAGTAGAAAATGGGAGAAGAAAAGAAGAAAATAATGTCTGAGAGGCCCTGGTTTGCCGGACAAAAAAGAGTCCCTCACGACAGTTTGTACCCTTCAAGCTCTAGTGTGCCACGCCAGCCATAGCTCCTCAGGAGAGATGTTGTCCATTAGGCTCTTCCACTCCACGCCTCTAAGAGTACCAAGGATTCCTAGAGACCCCATTCTTTCCCGATCTTTTCATACTAGTTCCGAAGAGATTTCGCTAAAATTCCTAGCCGATACAAAATTCTAAGGTACATATAAACATAATGAAATCATCCATAAATCAAGAAAGTTGATTCCATAATCCAATTCAAGAAAAGTTAAGATCAAAGTTTAAGAACTTAAGTTTTAAGGCTAAGAATTAAGTCAAAGTAAAGTTCTTAAGGTTTCCAAGAGTTTTAATTAAGTGTTTTAACATCTTATAAAGACTCAAGTTTCGAGTTAAAGAAAGTGTAAAAGTTGAAGTTTCATTCAAAGAAGTATAAGAGAACTATGTATTCCCTAAAGAGTTGATTACGATCAAAAGTTTCAAGCCAAGCATAGAGTAAAGAGTTGAGTTCATTTCTCAAGATATAAGGGAACTAAGAATTACATAGAAAATTTTTAAATGATTTTATATTTCAGTTAAAAGGAAACTAAGATTTCCCAGAAAAGCTTTTAACAAGAAAATAAAACATTAATTCCAGGAGATCTTTTAAAGCTAACTGTTGAGAAATTATGTAAACCCAAAGAAAGGAAGTTATTCTGAAATCATGAGCTAAAGTATGTATTGCGAGATTTATTGAACATCGATGTGGGGATAAGACTTCATATTATCTCAAGACCCATGTAAATAATTTGTCTATCATGGGTGTTAATTGGCAATACTCTTTAGATGATCACTTAAATTAAGATAGTGGATCAACTAAGTTAAGGAGTTCTATGGGATGACAAAATATATGACCATTCTTTCATCGTCGGCAAGACGTTGTATCATCAATTAGGCTCATAGTGGTGATTGTCAGTCATAGATTCTCCCACAGAACTTAATTATTTTCATATAAAAGTAAAATTGATTTTTTTATTGCATTTCCTTTAATGAACTGAATATTTTTATTATTTTATATGCATTGAGTTGAGTATTCATGAGTTGAGCATATCGAAGGTAAGTTCATCTTATTCATATTAACTTTAACTCATTGTTAGCAATCAAACTCACATACTCGTACATTCAATGTATTGATGCTAGTGGATCTGCATTGTCTTATGATGAAGACATAGGTAACCATGATCGGCATCCAACGTCTCGTTTATCCAGTTTGAGCACTCAAAGTGAGTGGTGAGCCTCGTTGCATTCTGGATGATTCTTGTTATTGCTTTCCAGTCTTTTCATCAAAGAATGTTGTGGGGGTTGTCCCGACATTCAACATAGGATGTTTAGAGGCTTCATAGATAGATAGTAAGTCATTTAGTTAAGTTGAGTCTCTTTAGTAACATATATCTATTCTGCTGTAGAAGTGCCTTGTTTGGTTCATCTTAATTTGGTTCAGCAACCCCAATTGCCTTAGGTTAACCCAACTCTCCATCATTCATATATCTAGACGGTAACTGTCATGTAGCAACTTCTGATCTAACAATCATCTCCCTAGAGTTCTTATCTGCATTATTTTGTGCCTCGACATTAATATGTATAGGAGTTGATGAACCTGTTGCAGCCACACCAAGTTTCTTGTTTATCCTACTAGTCAGCGTTCCAATATCTTCAATAAGCGCAGATATTGCAGTAAGAAGCAGGATGCCTTGTGTGTTAACTATTTCTTGACTAGTTATTGTAGCGTTCTTCTTCTTTTTAAGGTCATGCACACTATCTTTCCAGAATTCATGTTAGATGAATTTGGAAATGTTAGCTCTTTCCTAATTTGTTCTATAGAAGAAATATTATTTTTCTCATCCAAAATTTATTGTGAATCTCCTTCAAACTTTATTCGTTATTTTTTTCATTGATCAATCCACCTTTGATCTCCATATTCAGTCTACATTCTTTCTCCTTGTGACCCAGATGTTTACATGTTGTACAGTTTAATGGCAATTTGTCATAGAGAATTTGTAACAACTCATTCTTCGCGATTGCCAATAAATTGCTATGAAACTAATTTTTTTTTGAAATAATAGGAAAAATATGGAAAATTTCGTAGGTTAAGATAATGTGTGTTTGTTCATTTTGAAATGACCTTAGCTTCTAGATAAGGAGTAGTTAGATTCAGTTCTTTATATGAATGTAAATCCGTTGAAGTGAAATTTCCAATTCCATCAAGTTTACAAATTTTTTATATCGTATGAAGAAGATTTTCCTAGGAGAAGTTGGAAATTCGGATAGGGAAAGGTCCCAATCCTGATTTTAGTAAGGGTAAATTGTTCGTTTCACATAACTATTTCACAATTTGTTTTAAAGGTTTATTAGGTGTAAAACTAAGCCTTAAGTCTATTTTTAGAAAACTTATTAACGCTTAGGGATTGGTAAAAAAGAGAAAAGAAGAAAGAGAAGGGGCAATGACCAAAAATTTATCAAGAATGGCAATATATTTGAGTGGAATTCGTCAGGGGTGATCCTTATTGAGGTATGTGAGATCTTTTCCAATCGGTTTAGTTCACACACACACTTACTTGTTCAATTCAAAAAAATTTGAGTACTTTGAATGATGAATATTGAAGTTGTTAGAGAACAATGGTTGAATTCTTGTTGACTATGTTGTGTTATGCATTTAGTTGATTTTTTTACTCTTTTTGGGATGTCTTAAGGGTCTAATCTATTAGGTATTGAGGTAATAATCCTCTACGATTGGGGAAATCCATGGATGTTTGAATGGTTAAAAGTAGAAAAGTGGAAAATGAAAAATTAAAATCCCTTCTGTCAGGTGTTGGGGCTCTACACCATCTAGAACCCCTCATGACTGTCTCTTTCTCTAAGACTCTACTATGCCGCGAAATCCAGAGCCCCAAGAATGCCTGGATACCTTGTTATTTACCAATCTTTTTGTACTAGTTCTGAACTTATGAACCTAAAAATCTAAGTCGATTCGAACACTCTAAGGTACATATAAACATTATGAAATCACCCATAAAATGAAATCATTAACCTTGAATCCACAATACAATTCAAGGAAAGTTAAAATCAATGTCAAAGACTCTAAGAGTTAAGTCTTAAAGTTATGAAATAACTCAAAGTTAAGTTCTTAAAGTTTACAAGAGTCTTATTTAAACATTTTAACTTCGTATGAATGCTCAAATTTTGAGTTACAGAAAGAGTAAAAGTTGAAGTCTTTTCTTCAAAGAATTATGAGAGAACCAAGTTTTTCCTAAATATTTGATAAAGATTAAATGTTTCAAGTCAACCAAAGAGTAAATAGTTGAGTTCTTTTGTCAAAGGCTACAAGGGAACTAAGTATTTCCTATAAAGTTTTATAAATATATACATTTATGTTAAGAGGAATCTAAGATTTCCCAAAAGAGTTTTGAACAAGAAAAGGGAACATTGATTCCAAGAGATTTTTTAAATCTTAATGTTGAGAAATTATCTCATCCCAAAGAATGGAAATAATTTTTAAAACATGTGTTAAAATATATTATGGGAGTATTAATGAGCATCGACGTAGGGGGTGAGAGTTCATATTAAATCAAGTCAACATTTAAAACATGTAGATATCATGGGTATTTAAGGGACATAATTTTTAGATGATCATGTAAGTTAAGATAGTAGATCCACTAAGTTAATGAATTCTATGGGTAAGATGTTTTACCACCACTTATGCTCATAGTGGTGGTTTTCGATTAAGAAATTCTCCCACATAACTATATTATTTTCATATACAAAAGTTGAGTTTGTTATTGTATTTCCTTTAATGAAGTAAGTCGTTTACTTTTTTGCAATGCTTTATATGTATCCATATGTTTTAATTGACTTATATATGCAGTGAGTTGAGTATTTATGAGTTGTGCAGAGCCAATGTAAATTCATTTTATTCTTATCAAGCTTTAGTGGTTGTTAGCAATCCAACTCTCATACTCATACATTAAATGTACTGGTGCAAATTTTTCATGCATCGTCTTAGGATGTTGAAACATGTAACGAGGATCATTATCCAACTCCTCGTTGATCCAGTTTGAGCACTTAAACTTAGTGGTGATCCTCCTTGTATTCTGGAGGATCCTTCGTTATTCCTTTCCAGCCTCTTCATCGTAGAATGTTGTGGGGTTTGTTACGACATTCATCATAGTAGGTTTAGGGGCTTCATAGACTGATAGTCAGTCATGCAGTTCATTTAGGTATTTTTATTTCTATATATCTTATTTTTATATTTAATGCCATTTTAACCAAGAAAATTAATTTAACTTATTTATGAGAATGTTGATGTTATATCATTGAGTAAGTATTTTGTTGAGTTAATTAAGATATGTCAAGGATTCGCTCAAGGCCAACAATGGTCATTCGGTGCCGTCCACGTCTAAGATGTATGCTCGGGGCGTCATAAACCTGGTATCATAGAACACAGTGTTCAAAAGTTTATGAAGTCCTGTCTATAGAGTCCTAGTTATTTGTATGAAGCGCACCACATCTTTGAGTAGGAGGCTGCAACATTAAGGAATTTCATTACTTTGTTCTTCTTCCTATTTCGTATATTACAATTTATATCTAAAATGTTTCCCTCTAATTCGTGCTTGCACGTGTTTTAGATCATCATGCCTCCACGAACAGAATCTACATGTCGTCCAACCATAAGGAAAGTAGAAGAACTGGAGGTACCTAATGCACCTGAAGTGTAACCTCAATGGGAAGTTACCAATGTTGAGTTTCACGAGCCTCTCCAAATGTTAATACAAGCGGTGAATAACCAAGTAAGGCAACAAAGAGGAGCTCAACAAAAAAGGGCAGACCCTTTCATGAATATGGAATTTTTGAGGATGAACCCCTTAAGATTTTTCTAGTTCAATCACTACTAAGGATCTGGAGAACTTTGTCAAATAGCTTCAGAAGGTGATTGAGGTGATGCATGTTGTAGATACTAAAAGGCTTCAACTAGTTACATATCAACTAAAGAATGTGGCTAAGACTTGGTTCGATTAGTTAAATGCCGACAGAGATAAGGATGCACCACATCCGAGATGGTCTTGTTTCGAATATTCTTTATTGGGGCGGTACTTCCCCTATGAAATTAAAGATGCTCTGAAATAGGATTCCTTGAGTGTTCATGGGTATGTTCTGAAATTATGCCTTTCGCTTTCTTAGGTCATGCATCTCGTAAAGACGGAAAAGCGGCAATGGTTATTGTGGACATGGAAATATCCAGATTTGTGGTTTATGTGCAAGAAGTTGAAGAGAAAAAGTTGAAGGATAGAGAAGAGTACAGGAATAAGAAAGCCAAGACAGGGAATTAGTCTAGGCAGTAGAAAGGTGACTCAAATTTGCCACAATTTCCGAAACAGAAGGGGCATGCACCATCATCATCTTGTGCAAAGGCGCCTAGAAAAAGGGCATGACTACAATGGCTATATTGCACAAAACTAATGATATAGGCTAGAATAGTCTAAAGGAAGCGTGGCACAAGGGGTAGTTGGGCTTGTGGATGTGCTAAGTGTGGTAGAACCCACCTAGGCAAATGTCATGAAGGCCAAAGATTTTGCTTCAAGTGAGGTGAAGAGGGTAACTTAATGAGAGATTTCCTGTATAATAAGCAAGGTTGTGGAATTCTTGCCAATAGAAAATTGTTATCAGTTGCTCCAAAAGTCAGAAGTACACCTAGAGGAGCCATTTCTTGTACTGGCAGAGGGGCAACCAATTCTTATGCAATCACTAGGCTCCAAGAGCAAGAGAGGTCTCCTGATGTTCTCATGGGTATGATAAAAGTATTTACTCTTGATGCTTATGCTTTTCTAGACCCAGGATCAGATAAAGTTTTTGTTTTGTAACTCCTTATGTTGCAAATCATTTTGATATTCTCACTGGAAAACTTTGTGAACCTTTCTGTATTTTTACCTAGTTGGAGAGTCTATTCTAGCGAAAAGAGTCTATCGTGATTGTCCTATTTTGATCAATCACAAAAACACCATTATTAGTTTTTAGTTATCTCTTTTGGGTTTACCAATGCAGTAGCAGTGCTCATGGATCTTGTGAAAAGTATTCAAGCCTTACTTAGATATGTTTTTTATCATCTTCATTAATGACATACTAATATATCGAAGGAATGAAGGAGATCATGCTAGTAACCTGATAATAGTACTTCAAAATTTTAATAAAAAGGAGATATATGTCAAGTTCTCCAAGTGTGAGTTTTTACATAAGTGTGTGGAATTCTTGGGCCACATCATTTTCGGTCATGGGATTAGAGTTGATACCCAAAATATACAATTAGTTCAGAGTTTGCCTATACCCATGTCTCCAACCGATTTTAAGATTTTCTTGGGTTAAGAAGGCTAATATAGAAGCATTGTTGAGGGTTCTAATCTATCTCGTCTCCCTTGATCAAGTTGACTCATAAAACAACAAAGTTTCAATGGTCTAAAGCTTATGGGAAATGTTTTTAGGAATTGAAAAAAAGGTTGACTACATCTCCAATTTTGACTTTATCAGAGGGTACTCAGGATTCTGTGTTGTAGTGTTATGTATCAAGAGTTTGTTTTGGCTGTGTGTTAATGTAAAAAGTCAAGGTCAAAGCCTAAGCCTCCAAATAGTCAATAGTTCATGAGAAGAAATACCCAACCCATGACATAGAATCGGCTGTTGTGGTTTTCGCCTTTAAGATATGTCATTACTTTTTGTACGACGCTCATTTTTATATATTTAGTGACCATAAGATCCTTAAATATGTGTTCACCTAGAAGGACCTCAATCTAAGACAAAGGAGGTGGTTAGAACAACTGAGGAATTATGACATGAGTTTTCTTTACCACTCATGTAACGATAATATGGTCTTTGATTCCTTAAAATGGTTGTCCATAGGGAGTACCGCCCATGTTGAGGAAGAAAAGAGGGAGTTAGCTAAAGATGTGCATAAACATTAAAGTTTCGGAGTTACACTTATGGATCTCACAGAAAGAGGATAGTGGTGACTAATGGGGATGAATCATCAATAGTGTCTAAGGTTAAATAAAAGCAAGACCAAAACAACATTTTTCTTTATTTGACGGAAAATGTTCATAAACAAAAAGTATTGGCTTTTGAACAAGCCAGAGATATTGTGCTAAAATACTAAGGTAGATTATATGTTGGTTGGACTCAAAAGGAGGATCATAGAGGAGGCTCATAGCTCAAGATACTCCATTTATCGAGTTCCACCAAGATATACCGCAACTTGAATGAGGTATATTTGTGGAAAGGCATGAAGAAGGACATTGTAATGTTTGTTGCCAAGTGCCCAAATTTCTAACATGTGAAAGTCGAGCACCAAAAATAAAGAGAATTGGCTTAGACTACAAAACATACAGAATGGAAGTGCGAGATGATTTATATGGAATTTATCACAGGCTTACCAAGATCTCACGGGTAACACAATTATACATAGGTAATTGTCAATTGAATGACAAAATCAGCCCACTTTTCTCCGGTAAAGACTACCCATTAAGCTTAGGATTATGATAATATTTACAATAAAGAAGTGGTAAGACTTTATGAAGTTCTGGTCTCCATTATTTCATATAGAGGTGCACAATTTTTCTAGTTTATACGCTCAAACTATACTTCCCTAAAGAAGTATAATCGGTAGTATCAAGTAAAGAACCCAATTGCTAGGTTGGGGTCGATCCCACAAACAAAATGGTTTAGACTTAACTTTTGTATTTGATTACGTCTATTTAGTCAATTCCTTTCCGAAAATAGATAATTTGAAGGGGGGGGGGTGAAACAAACGCGTTCAATTATATCTATGTAAACAAGTAGCAACATTAAAACTTTGTTTTTTACAAAATGACGACAGAAACTAGGGGTGTAAGTGTTTACCATAGGTTCATAACGTGGTAATCCTATCTATAATAATTCTTTCCTAGTGTCTTGCATGTAATATGGTTAGTTATGTATCTGTAATTCCTTGGTCCAGCAACTAGAGAATTTCACACCTTACCTTGGTCCGACTACATGTGTCTACTTTACTAAACCTTACATTACCTCATATTAAGCATCATATTCAATGTATGTCTACGTTACAACTTTGTACCAATTGAACTAGCCTACTAGATAGTATATAATAAATATTTGTTGATAATTATTTTCCTCAACTACCTCCTTGTCCATCAAGTAGAAATAGGGCATGTTCTAACACGTGCACTCGTTAAAAAGTCTTCTAAAAAAATAATTATCAATACATGTAAGGACTTATTCTAGAATTCTTATATAGGTAGTTTTACCATGTTAATCACCCATGGTTCCCACAAAACTATTTGGATTAAGTTTTCTATGCCTAGAAATACACAATTCATGGTTGTTAAACAAGAATTCATGTACTTATTTTTAAAAGTTTGAAGAAAATCCTGAAATAACACTTTAATTAACGAAACTATCTTGAGAATCGATTCCAAAATCTTAAAGTAATTCACAAAATCCCAAGTTCAACTTCCAATAATAAGTGTATGAAAAATAAAAAAAAGTCTAACCCCAACTATATGGTTTTTAACCCTATTTATAATAATAAACTCCTAAATTAAAAGGAGTTCTAAATATGGAAAGTTTATCAAGAAACACGTCTTCAATCGACGGCACCACTAACACTCCATCGATGAAACGAGGGACTGTCGACTTCCTCCATCGGTTCATACTTAGCATCTTTTTCATCCTTCATTCTGGCATCTTCGGTTAGTGGGACTAATCTCTTATCTGATCAACGATTTCCAAGGACGGTCTGTCAGTCAGTCGACGGACCGTCGATCCTTTTGTAGCCTCACACTTAATCAGAATTCCCCAAGTTTCTTCTAGATGCTTGGACCTCCAGTCGACGACCACCACCTATGAACCGTCATGGAACGACGGGTCGTCAATGGCTTTGTGAGTCACCTCTTCTACACAATCTTCTGCATTTCTGTTTTGGACGACTTTCATGCAAAACACAGATAAATACCATTAGAGTTACTACAAAAAAGCCCAAGACACACACTAAACTTAAGGAAAAAGCATAAAATGTACCTTGAAACAACGATACATCAACACCCTTAAGTTAAATTCGTTTTTTGTCCTCAAGTGAAGCACTATGACTTACCACAACACCTTTGTACAAAAGTATCCTTATTTAAGCTTTCGCAATCATATGGCTATCAATTCCGATTGTTTTCATTGCTTTCATGCATAATATAACTCTTAGCATCACTCATGTAAATCAGACCATGACACAGACTCACGACGCCGACACCTCAACTCTTTTATCTCTCACAATGGCAAAAATCTAACTAGTGTTCTCACTTCAAAAGATATCATCCTTTTTCATAGGGTGATTTTAAATTTAAGTTCGAGGATCATTATTCGACCCTCACTCTCAGAACAACTTCACACCTAATTGATACTTGTCGCCATAGGCTTGCCCTTATTTTCACTATATTAAGTTCACCATATTAGACTCTTAGGATCACGATAGGACTTTAGTGGCTTGTAACATAGGCTTAGGGTCATGTATGGTACATATTTATACATTTTAGTGAATTGTTTGCCTTATTGACATTACGGCTAAACTTCTTACCTTTTTCATCGTCTAATATTCCCTACTCTTCATTTTATTGTATTATTTGCCTTGTTTTATCCTTTCTTTCTTCTTTTGTGGAAATGACTGTTCTTTTTTTTTTCTTTCAAATTTTTCCCTTTATTTCAACTTTGATTGATACACTTCTCTTATTCACTATTTCTTTTTTTTTTTTTTCTTTCACATTAATCTTTTAAACCCTACTTTTCTTCACATTATTCATAATAGGCACCCTCAACTCATGGCTTAGTCGAGTTACACAATACCCAAGGTTGGGTCAGGGCCAAGACGAGATTGGTTTCTTCATTGGGCACCCTCAACTTATGATTTTGTCCTAAGTTGTGGTAAAGAAGTGCAAATCTTGAAACTCCAACACCACCCGACGAAAAACTCCTCCTTTTGCCTAACGTTTTTGCTTAGCATTTGTATATGTTTTGATTATATTTTTTTCGTGTGAGTTTTTCAAGTGTGAATAAATTTGGTTGTGTTTTCTGTTTCTATAATTTTGTTAAGCAGAGAAAAAGTGAGAAGAGTGGAGAAACGTGTCAGAGATGAGCGTGAGAGAGTAGTTTAGGATTAGGAGTTTTAGTTTGGGAATTAGTCATAGTAGGACTTCATATTAATTTGAATAAAATTTCAGATTTAATTAACTTGGTGAATTGACCATAAATCACTTTAAAAAAACATATCATATACCTCAACTTAATTACATTTAATTCATCTTCCCTTGAGGTTCGAACCCGGGTGGAGTGACCACTGTGAAACGGGTCATTTCGGGTTGACCCGACCAGAATCGTCCGCTTAATTAAATTAATTAATTCGTTAGGGTAATTATGATATTACCCTTTGCCTGTAAAAGACCATTTTACTCCTAGACCCTCCAAACATAAGATTTTCCCTTTTTAAGTCTGGTAAAGACTCATCCGAGTGAATATTCATATTCGGGAGCCCTACTTGGAGGGACTCAACCTTTCCTAGATCAACTAACTCCCCAAGTTAGTTGGCTTGGATGTCACAATGGTTCAGAGGTTCGGTTCTACGCGCATCAATTCCGTGTGAACCCGGTCTAATCGTAGGCATTCTAGACAAATTAAGCATTTTTTAGCATATCCATTTTTAGGGTTGTTACATTATCCCCCTCTTAGCAACATTCGTCCCCGAATAACACTTCTTATAATCTAGCATAACGCCAATCATATCATAACATAACCACTATGCACAATCAAGCAGTAGCAACAAAGATGGAGAGATAAGGGAACTTCGACTTAAGAGTAAGTAATCTAACCTTATAGACTGAAAATATGGGGATAGAGGGATCTCGTATAAGCCTTGGCCTCCCACGTAGCACCCTGAACAAGTTTATTCCTCCACAATACCTTTACTGTGGCAATCTCCTTGTTTATCAGTCGCTTGACCTGTCTATCTAAGATCTGTATAGGTACCTCCTCATAGGACAAGTCTTCATCGAACCCCAATCCTTCCACTGGTAAAATCGATGTTGTATCACATAGTCACTTCTTTAACACGGATACATAAAATATTGGATTGAGAGAAACTAGATCTGTATGCAATATCAACTCATAGGACACCTCACCCACACGCTGTAGGATCTCATATGGTCCAATATACCTCGGACTCAACTTGCCCTTCCTGCCAAACCTAATCAGTCCCTTCATAGGTGATATCTCCAAATAGACCTGGTCACCAACATCAAACTCTAAGGGACGTTTTGTGTTGTCTGCATAAGACTTCTACCGATTGTAAGCAGTAGGCAACCTATCCCTAATCACCCTGACCTTCTCTAAGGCATTATGAATGATCTATAGACCCAAAATAGATGACTATCCAACCTCAAACCACCCAACTTGATACCTACACCTCCTACCATATAGTGCCTCGAACGGTGCCATCCCAATGCTGGAGTGATAGTTTTTATTATATGATAACTAAATCAAAGGCACATGGTCATCCCAACTACCTCAAAAGTCAATCACACACGCTCTCAACATGTCCTTTAATGTCTAAATAGTGAGATCTACCTTCCCATCAGTTTGAGGATGAAAGGGAGTACTAAGATTTACCTGCGTGCCTATGTTCTTTTTGAAGGATCTCCAGAAATGTGAAGTGAACTGAGCTCTGCTATTTGAAATTATAGAAAAAGGAATCCCATGCCATCTCACAATCTCATCAATGTAGAGGCTCGCATAATCCTCGGGTCTATAAGTAGACTTCATAGGGATAAAGTGGGCAGACTTAGTCATCATGTCCACAATAACCCATATGGAGTCATATTGTCTCCTAGTCCTTGGAAGACCAACCACGAAGTCCATATTAATGGCCTCTCACTTTCATGTCGGAACCTTAATCATCTGTGTAAGACAGCCAGGATTAAGATGTTCTGCCTTAAACTGTTGTCAATTATGACACTTGGACACATATTCAACAATGTCTTTCTTCATTCCATCCCACCAATAGATCTGTTTAAAATCATGATTCATCTTTGTGGAACCTGGATGTATGGAATATCTGGAACCATGGGCCTCTCCAACAATCTTGGTCTGCAAATCATCCACATCTGGTACACATAGCATGTCCTGGTACCTAAGTATTAGGTCACGTCCCAAAGCAAAAGACTCATTCAACTTAACCAACGCTGAGTCCTTCAGCTCGATCAACACAAGATCAAGATTCTGACCCTTCTTGACTTCAACTACTAACAATGATTCAAAAATAGGATTAAATGAAACACCCTCACTAGTAGAGTCAACTAACTGCACACCCAGTCTTGCAAGTCTATGTATATATTTCACGAACTCTTTCTTCTCATCCTCAACGCGGGTTGTACTTCCCATTCTCATCCTGCTCAAAGCATAAGCTACTACATTAGCCTTATCTAGATGGTAGTGGACATTCATGTAATAGTCCTTCAACAGCTCCAACCACCTCCGCTGACGTAGATTCAACTTGTCTCACTTGTTCTAGCCTATCCTCATGTAGCCACTCTTTCTTTTCTTGTTCATCTTCTAGCATAAATATACTCTCTTAGTCATTTCATTTAGTGACATTGATTTTTAGGCGTAGATGCAAGTTGACTTTACAGCATTCTTCACTCCTCTTATGTGATCCTCAGCAATCTTAGATCCTGTGTAAACGGGACGATTCATCCTCGTGAAGTACCTTAACATGTTAGCCACGGTGCTGGAAGGTGGGTTCTCCATGGGAACACCTTATTGCTCGTCGTAGCCTAAGCTTGTAAAGTGATGTTTCGGTCATCTTTACCAAGGTTGTCTTACTTCTCCATCTGTCAACCCAGTTTGGTTAACATGCATCTCAATTCAGCAGCTGGGGTATGGGGATGATCTTTGTTGCCCTCACCAGTATCTTCTCCTCTTCACGACCAGCGTCCCTCCTTGTGTTCATTTTCTGAAAAAAAGTAGAATTGATGCTAGATACAATCATAACACCAATGAATCAGACATTAGAGAAGGCACGATAAGATCAGAAAAAGGGAATTTTCTTGCATATCATATATGCTCTTATTCAGGATAGTAGTGCACTTAACTACCATGACATAGAAACTACTTTATGTTGTTGATGTAAACTTATTATCCTTGAAATTTAATCTTGTGATCTGATACAAATTTTGTCACGACCAAAATCTAGACCCCAGACGAGACCGGCGTCATTGACCTCTCAGAAGTCGAAGACAAGCCTTCATACGTCATTATTACTTCATCTATGTTAATTTTAGCGGAAAAATAGAACTTTTGTTACTTAACATTAAATTAAGTCATTCTACTTAAACTTATAAACGTTCACAATCGCTCATATAATATTAAGATCATCAAATGAAAGAAATAATCCATAATTGTATTAAACGTATTTTTGCCAAAATGCACCAATAAAAAGCCTGAAATGAAACACTAGTGGTACATGCTCCAATAGCTAAAGCCTACATCTAAGCTAGAAAATAACAGTAGACAACGTCGCAAGCATGATGGCCTACCTAATCCGGATGAAAGATCCACGTACAGATAGCTGCAACGTCGTACTGTAAGCTTTAACGTCCACCTGTACCTGCACCTAAAAGTAGATATTGTATGGGATTAGTAGACACTTGTACTATGTATGGGTATATTCAAGCACACACCAAGGACATGCATTAGTAAGAATAGATCTTTCCCAACAACGTGATTTATGGAAAGTCAAGTCGTTGGACATGCCAGATTTGGATTAGGAAAGTCAATGGACTTGACAAATTTTGTTTAGGAAAGTCAGTGGACTTGCGTAATTTGGATTTTGGAAAGTCATGCCATGAGAGTAACATGGATCATCATACGTATCATATTGCACACAACACATAGCATATTACATATAGCACACAACATATTGCATATAACACTTAACATATTTCATATCATTCGATCATATGCCATGAGCATTCGAATCTTGGACTTGACATTAAGACTTCCCAAAATGAGGACTCAACATATGGGACCTCAACTAAGGAGCCTTCATTAGCAAACACAGAGTATGTTTCATTCATTAATACTTACTTCATTTAATTCATTAATAAGCTAGTGTAAACACCAGCTATACCTAGGATGTAGTTTAAGACATTCATCGCGTTCGCTGTGCAATGTCCAAGAATGACATAGTGCCATTGCTTAAGTCTTGCTCACCTCATTATTCTCCTATCCTAACACCATTGGTATCATTCATTTCATTATGTGCATCATTTGAGGCTGGCCTAATTCATTTATTGGGAACTTTAACTTTAACCGACATAGATCATGTGAGCATCATGAAATCCAGTGTCTGCCCACACCGAAAAGAGGTGGAATCACCGGCCAAAGTTACCCCAAACAAGATAGAATATATAGGGAATTGAACTCTGCTAGATCCCAAAGGTTGCAGTATAGGTTGAAAGACCAGGAGATATAAGAAGACCCATACCCGGCATGAGAGTGACGTGAACCTCTGCCCTTCCTAAAAGAAGGCATCACCACTTATAGCTATCCTGTCGGTGCTCAGTATAAAGTTTCATTTCATTCAACTCATACGTCATGAAAGATGCCTTCTAGTATGAGGACATCATATCTCAATAGATGATTTTTCATGTCATCATTAGTGTCAAGTATACATTAATCTCAATACATTGATTAGAGTATTTATTGAGACTGGTCTCTTCATTAACTTTACACTCTCATAGGTGAGTACATTTTGGTAACATTTACTTAGGCTCATTTGAGATTGGTCTCATATTTAACATTAACCTCTTATAATGTTGTCACGACATTCATTAGCATTAGCACATTTGCTCTTAATAATTACACACATTTTTTTTTCGTGAATGTTAATTTAATCATATGCCAATGCACTTGGACATTTAGTGTGTTCCATACTCTTACTTAACACTTCTAGGAGTTCATCATTTTGTTACATACATCTTAGGTTCACTTACTTTTGAACGTATGCTAGACTTATCGGTCTATACATACAAGGCATGAGGATTCATTCATAGTTCCATTAAGTGATTCATATCTTCCTATGATTTTCTGATACAAGAGTTATGCATCTTGTATGTATTCCAAGATCATCAATTTCGATCTATGTAGGCAGTATCATCTGAACATTTATTCATGTATGAATTATGTATGAATACGGAAATTGGGAAAGGGAACCTGATTTTGAATCCATTGGAACACACTTACATTTTTATTTAAATAAGTTTTACCCACACGGCCTGGGGACCCAAAATCTACCCCAAACGCCTTCTTTTTATTTTCCCTTGATTTCTCTCTTTATTTTTTTTCGTTCATTAGGACTAAGAGGATGTGGATCCAACTCCCACAACCTCATTTTCTTTTAATTTACTTTTTCCTTAAACCATTTTTGTTTTGACCAGTGGGTGTGGGATCGAACCCCCACAGCCCCACCTTAATTTTCACCTTAATTCCTTCTATTCTGCCTAGAGGTCGTGGGTTTTATCCCCACTTTCCTCAACCCTTATTTTTCTTTCAATTTTTCTTTAAATCTGACCAAGAGGTTGTGGGTTCGAATACCACTACTCTCATTTCATTAATTCTATTTTAGTTTTAGGGGAATCGACTAAGAGCACTCGGGTTTGAATCTCGTGTGCCTCACTCCTTTTTATTTTAATTAATTATAACTTTCTTATAGTGAGGTCTTTGGTTCAATACCTACTGACCTCGCATGTTTTAAACATTATTCTCAAACTCTCTAAACTTCAAACATTAGCCTAAACTAAGGTAACACAATGCTGAAAATTTCGTCATGATTTCCACCACTTTTTCATCAACATTTACACGGTAGTTCTTAGGATAATTCATGGATCATTTAGAACATCTTTAGGTACAATTTTCATGGATTCATTTAGCTAATAGTTTTCACTCAAATCAGCCACATAACACTTCATATGAACATCACGATTTACACACGTTCTTGCACATTAAATACAAGTATTTAGACATGCCATTTCATGCTCTAATCCATGACCAAGACTCACGACAATGAACCTACAAAACCGTATCCTACAGTTCCGGAAAACTTCCGAACATACATGCCTACTCATAATCATCATGAAAATACGTTACATCCCTATATTCTACCAGAAAACATATCTAACCTACGAATCAATGGGATATAGTGACAGGGACATGCAACTGGGAACAATCCTAGTTTTCGGATTAGAATTGACTGAATATTAAGGGTCTCTTGGGAAAGGTACCAAGAGTAAGAAAACCCAAACCTTCTTTTGATGTTTATTCAACACACGACCTTCTGTACAACCCCCTCTCCAAATCACGTTCAAGTCTCGAAACTCCAACTCCACCCGATGGAAAACTCCTCCCTTTGCCTAACGTTTTTGTTTAGCGTTTGTATATGTTTTGATTATATTTTTTTCATTTGAGGTCATCAAGTGCAAATAACTTTGGTTGTGTTTTATTTTCTTAAAATTGTGTTAGGCAGATAAAACGTGAGAAGAGTGGAGAAACGTGAGAGAGATGAGCGTGAGAGAGTAGTTTAGGATATGGAGTTTTAATTTTTGTATTAGTCAAACTAGGAATCCTTATTAATTTTAATAAAATTCTGATTTAATTAGCTTAGTGAAATGATCCTAAATACCTTTAAAAAATCATACTATAAAACTCAACTTAAATACATTTAATTGATGCTTTGGTTGAGATTAGAACCCGGGTGTTTTGACCACTGTGAAACGGGGTATTATGGGTTGACCCGACCACAACCATCCACTAAATTAATTTAATATTATATAAATTAATTCCTTAGGGTAATTACGATATTACCCTTTGCCTGTAAAAGAGCATTTAACCCCTAGACCCTCCAAACTTAAGATTTCCCCTTTTTAAGTCCGATAGAGACTCATCCAATTGAATATTCATATTCAGGATGCCTACCTGGATTGACCCACCCTTTCCTAGCTCAACTAACTTCTAATGCTAGTTATCTTGAATCTCGCAAGGGTACAGAGTCTTGTTCTACGAGCATCAGTTCCGTGTGTACACGGTCTAATTGTAGGCATTTTAGAACCATTAAGCATTACTTAGCATATCAATTTTTAAGGTTGTTAATTCTCCTTTGGCCGGTACACCATACTTTTTTGGAGTGGGGTTTTATGACTCCGATTTCCATGTTTAGAATCACATGGTCTATGTCGTTTAAGCATATAGTTTCCCTAATGTAAAATGGACAATGGAAGTAAATGACTAAGACCCTAACTAGAATGACTTGAGGGAGGTTACTTAGGATAGGTGGAAGTAATAAACCCAACTAGACATTGCATAAGTATCTTATGATATTCTAGGAAGGTGTTGTAATATATGTCACTATGTATGTGTTCTTTATGCATGACATTATAGTATTTGTCTACTTGTTATGAAGGTGTGCATGATATGAGTCTTTATGCATGATGTTGATATTGTTAACTATATGATGAAGGTCTTTCTTCACATAAATGATGTTTTCTCCTTTTAATATGTTGATATATGACTTAGATATAAAAGCTTGTAGTCTCATGATATGTTTACTAAGTATGTGTGAGGTTATGGGGTTCTACATGTACATTGAACTAGTAGACCTATATTGGGGGAATGATTTCGGTCTTATAAGGTTCTATGTGAAGTAAAATAAGTATATGTGCATAATGACAAGGAGTTATCTATAATCTTCTTTAAGTCTTGAATTAAATATATCTATGTTTTACTATACTTTTATGATTATATGTGTTGGCTTGTGTAAGTAGTATGTATGGTTTTTCTTGTCGTCCTTTGATGATGCATTGCACCAAATATCACTAAAGGGTTACTTCGGAGGCTTATGAATTAAAAGAAATAGTTTACTCTTAAGGAGTGAGATCA
>JAKWIY010001019.1:0-26460 GCA_027704805.1 Solanum corneliomulleri
TGGTCCTGTTAAAATGTACTAGTATTCATCCTCGCTGATGTTAGTACTTGAAGATAGATTTGCTTGACTATGTGTCCAATAATGTGATATGCATGTTCACTTGACTAGACTTAGTATTGCTAGTCTTGTGGTATACATGATTTGGACTTAATGAATATGTCTTGGTGATTGGTATGATCTTATTGAATGTGCATAAAACTTTTCAAAGTAAATTGCATACTTTAATGAATTTTCCCTTTTTAGCATGATTTCATAATATGTATACATAGGGTCGTATACTTAGTACAAGTGGTGTACTAACCCCATTTCTTACTTTTCCCCAACATTTTAGGTTCTGGTAGTTGAAGGGCTTTTGGATACGACTTTGAAGAAGACATGGAATTATTAATTATCCAAGTTGGGTAGGTCCTCACTTTCTGAGGGCAATGCAACTATCAAGCTTATGAAGTTGTTTTCGTATTAAGACTCTTAGTTTCATTCCATTTCATTTGGATACTAAATATTGTTTGACCTATATACTGTCTTATTGTATTGATGTATGGGCTAGGAGCAAATTATTACACTCTTGTTAGATGGTTATGAGAGGAGACGACTATTTGAGAATATGTTATATTTTATATATATCTGCGTGCAATAAAAGTAGAAGACTAAGTAATCTTCCTATAGGAAGCGTCTATGTGTACTTGATACAAACATTATGAGTATGTAGAGGTGTATGTAACCTCAATGTAGAAGTCATGAAAGCTTAAAATTTCCGCTAATACAGACTATCAATGTATTGATGTAAGCTAAGACGCTAGTCTTAGTCGTCAAAGAGGACGACGACGCCGATTACGTCTAGGGGGTGCTCCCCGAATTTGACAATTGTGAATGGGGGTAACACATGTCCTTCTATTGAAGGACCTGACGGACCAGAAAATATCAATGCATACAAGAAGTGAAAGAAGAATAATGCAGACAATCTCCTACGGTTTATTTGTTCATATTATAAAGTGTAGATACGCTCGTGATAAAATATGGAAAATCCTAGATTGATTGTTCAACAAGAAAAATTAAGTTCGGATGCAGATATTTTAAATGAACTTGTTAACACCAATCAACGTAATATTTATATCACTGGATATGTTCTAAATATTAAGAACTTATGTTCTGAGATATGTTTATTAAATCAAAAAGAGATATTTCTGACGCACGAATGAGAAGCAGAGTAATTTGTGGGTTGAAACCCTCATAAATTTCATTTGTGACGTTGATTCAAGGATTGTCTTATCAACCATCCTTGGAGGAATTTTAAAATTTGTTGTCTTCAAAAAAATTACTAGACAAACAGTTTGATAGTGTTTGTCAATGAAGGAGAAGGAGATGCTCTTATAGAAGACAACATAAACTTTGAAGGTATATCAAGATATATGTCACACTCTCTATCCTCATGTGATTCAAGCTCTCCTGAATAAACGAAGAGTCTTCTAACTATTCTTGTAAGAAGCTGCTAAGATATTATCGTTGTGGTGAAGTAGCGCATATACAAATATATTATCGAGTCAAAGAGATCAATATGGATCAAAAAAAATTTGAAGAAGAAGAAGAATGGAAACAATTTTTAGTAGATTAGGCTCGAGCAATAAATGCCATGATATCCATCAATCTTGAAGGATATTGGATCGAGGAGCTAGAATATAATATAGTCGATCATGTGGAGAAGCAAGAAATTGATGTTGTCGACATGAAGCCACAAATTTATGAGGATGTTCTCGGTGGTCACAAGGAAGCTACTATTGAAGGAATGAAAAATAAAGATATTAAACAGGCAATATCTAAAAAACTACATATGATTGTGGCAAACATTACAAAGAAAGCATCGAGGGAGATGTATTGGATTGGCGCTATATGGTCAATCATATGCAATATCAAGGATAATAATGACTCATAATTTTTTGAAAGAAGATGGAGAAAGTAGAGATCAAATAGAGGAAGAAGTTTATATAAAAGTATCAAAGGTAAACGATATACTTTTTGGAACCTCTGAAGCTTCCAAGATATCTAAGGACGAGATAATAACAGAATTTGATAGTGGATCATGTGTTGGTTTGAAAACTTCACAGACAATTGATAGTGTTTTAATTGTTGAGAATTTAAGAGAAAAGAAGAGTTTAAAAACTCAACAAGGTGATAATCTACATGGATCAAGTGATGGTGAAAAGCATTTATTTAAAGAAGGTAGAGGTGTCCGAAAGAAATTGTTGAGATCTTCACCAAGACATATCTCAAAGCTTCGTTTAAGTTCTTCCACAACAAGTGTGGGTAGTTTCAACATATAAGTTTTAAGGGTAGTGTGAAAAATGATAAAGTTGTTTTATTGAATATCATAGATTTTCCTAGTATAGTTTTTACAATTCTCTAGTCTAGTACCTAGAATAATTATTATAAGGAAATATGTAGATATTCTAGAGAATTACCTTGAAGAAATATCTAGAACTCCAGTGAAATTTCTAGAAGACATGTTCACTAGAACCATCTTGTAGATATTCTAGAGAAGATATTTTTGTAGTAAATGATATAAGATCTAGACTATTAGTTTCTAGAATCATCCCTGCACAACTATAAATAGGGCTGGCATTGTCATTTGTATACAACACAATAGTAACCCAAGAACAACCCAAGTAAAAGTGTCTTCTTCTATAAACAACTTCTCCTTTGTAGCTTTCTCTTTCTTAGTTAAATCTTCTTATCTTAGTTAACGATCTTGGGATAGCAAAAAGTTTCCCAATTATATATGTCTTCTACTATTCTCCACACCAATTTCTTTTCTTTTCTTTTCATATTTTCTCTTAAAATATCTATGATTTTCTATAATTTCATCAATGTAGTTCACTGGCATAATTATTCCATTTAAAAAAAAAATACAAACAAAGTTTGTCATTAGCAAATTTATGATTGATCTTTTCAATATTTCAAAGTAAGTTTTTTTCTTGTTCCATTTTTGTAATTAGAACTAGTAATAGTTCACTTCATGAGTTAACAATGATATTTTCATTTTTCTTCTTTAAATCTTGAGAATCTTGAAATTTTTACCTATTTGGTTAAAAAATATGTAACGCACAATTATTACTGGATCATATTTACCATCGTGTAGTTTTTCTTGTTCTATTTTTGAACTTTTTTCAAAAATTAAATATGCGCAATGCCCATTTATTGATTAATCAAAAAGGGGTTTAATCATAAATGAATAGAGTATGTGGCTGAAGCCCAAAACAGAGCCTCTACCACTAAACCGGAGAAAAAAGAAAATTACAAAAACAATGTGAAATCATGTTAAAAAAGAAACATTTTTTTAGTATATCAAAGGAAATCTATTAGAACTCCACAATTCTCCTCTCTTCTACGCAACCATGAAATATTTGCATTAAACTTGAGTGTTATTCATTTGGGTGTTCAAAATTCTCACGAACAGTATGAATCAAACTCGGTGAAGACTTCTTTTGTTCAACACTGTTGTCAGCTGCATTCTCCAAGGTAAGGACTGATTCCTCTATTGCATCCTGTATCTACTTTAATTGAATAAAATACACTAACCCCTTCTTAACTCGGGCAGATTGACCTCCCAACAACTAATGACAGTGCATCTGAGTTAAAGATGTCTAAGGTAATTTAAGTTTTATTAAATACATGTTTGAGCTAAAGTTGAATGTCATTTCGTTAGATTGAATGTTCCATTTCATCCCTGCAATCGTTCTAGAGAGTATTTTTACTCTGTACCAATAAATCATTTAACTTGATCCGTGGTTTCTTTTTAGACATTTCTTTGTTCTGAGATTTGTTATTCATTGCTTGTCTTCTTGTATTACTGTCCTTGCTTGTATTGGCAATAACCCAATTTTATGTCAATGAAGAGTTCTCAATAAAATCCAAGACAAAGAAATGTCAAAATAGAAAACATGGATCAAGTTAAACAATTAATAGGCATAGAAGAAAAATTCTTTCCAAAATGATTATAGGGAAAACATGGAATACTAATCTTACAAAATGGGAATCAATTGTATCTCAAATGCATATCGGACAAAACTGAAAAGCTCTTATGATATCTTTAACTCAGATGTAGCGACATTAGTTTCTTGGAGCTCAACCTAAAGAGTTATGGAGGGGTTAATGTATTTATTTCGATTAATGTAGATTCATGGAAGCAATATACGAACTGGTCCTTACCTTGAAGAATGAAGCTGGCAACAGTGTTGAACTGAAAGAAGTCTTCAACAGAGTTTGATTCATCTTTTCCTTGAGAATTTTTAATGCAGATCTTCCATGGTTGCTTTGAAGAGAGAAGGATATTTGGAGCTCAAAAAAGTCTCCTTCAATTAAATGAAAAATGCTTCTTGTTCTAACATGATTTCATATTGTGTTTCGTTTTTACCTTTTTCTCTGGTTTAGCGGCAAAATATTGTGTTTTGGGCTTGTGTCACTTTTGGACTCAAGCCATTTTTGAGTAAACATCTTGTTATATATTCAATAAAATGGGCATTGGCAATATATTTTTTTTTTAAAAAAAATATTTCAAAAATAGACGAATTAAAACTATCCGATTGTAAATATGATCTAGTAATATGCCATATATAAATTTTAGTCACATTGCGAAAAATACAGGATTCTCAACATTCAAAGAGGAAATATTAAAATCTTGGTGTTAACTCATGAAGTGAACTATTACTAATTCCTATCACGCCCTGAGCCCATAACGGTGACATGGGAGGCACTCAGTGACCATTGTTGGCCATGAGCGGACCCTTGTCCTTGCTTGCTTAACTTAGTGGAAGACAGTAATCAATAAGTTAATGACCAAAGAACTTAATTGAATAATAAAATAGCTGGGATTGTTTTTAAAGATTAAAAACATTTAACTTGGCCTAAATTGCAACCCAACTCTTTAACATAAGAAAGATAATGCAAAGACCACTTAACTAATAATTGTCTATGAAGCCTCTAAAATGACTTAGACGAATGTTGTAACAAAACACACAATATCCTACTGAACTAACTAGAATGCAATAAAGATGATTTCCTTCGGAATTCAAGGATGCTCACTAATTGACTCTGAACTGCTCAACTGGATCTACGGTGCGCTGGATGTTGATCCTTGTTTCCTGTGCCTGCTTTATAATACGATGCATGCCAACTGGTATTAGTACATTGAATATACGAGTATGCTATTTTCAATGCTAAAGAACATAGGCTAGAAAGAATATGGAAGAAACTGAAGAAATACCTAGCTAAACTTAATTCAACATAACTGAATCATTTCAATATATATCAAATTAAAAGAAAGAGCCATATAAAGAAAATTTTGACAACATGTTGTAAACTCTGTAGGTATGCAAGGATACAATTAACTCTAAGATGTATGTAAAATTCAAATAAATGGGTGTATAGATATAACTTCTGTGGGAGTTTCTCTAACATACAACCAACACACAAGAGCTATTGTTATGATACAACGATCTAAATCATGTTGCTAACGCATCCTATACGCGACAAAAAATATTAGACCTGAACTACCTAATGAATCCACTAGTCTACTGTGAAAAGGATTCATATAAAAAGTATGACCATTTTGCTAACCCTAGTGGCTAAATTTTTTATGGGGGCTATGAGTTGTCTAAACTCTCACCCATATCGGTACTCAATACTACTCCCAAAATATTTAAGCTATTATTTTTTAAAAATATACTTCTTCTGTGATTTGAGATTAGTGCTAAAAAACATATCTCAAAGGGTATCTTGCAAATCTCAGTTTCCCTGCTTGCTTCATTTAGAAAGCTATTACTCTTCACTAAAAACTAGAACGAAGTCTCTTCGGAAATTTGAGCTTCCATTCTTTTTAAATGTGAAAATATTTTTATACTTCTTTGGGAAATAAATAGTTCCCATAACTACTTTGAAGAAAAGACATCACTTTACTCTGAACTGAACTCAAAATTAAGTCTTAAAAGGACATTTAAAATGTTTTTTACTTATGAAACTTGAAATGAACTTTAGTCTTCTTATCTTTAATCTTTACTCAACCTGATCTTTATTCTTAAAATAAAGTCTAAAATCATTTGTAAATGACTTCTTGAAAGAACTCTAAGAGGATTGAAGATTTGGCTCTAAACTTTCCTATAATTTGAAGTTATGGATTCAAGGTTGTAATTTATGTTTCTGGATGATTCCATATGATTAGAAGTCATTCAGAGTAGTTATAATCAATAAGAAGTGTTAAAACACTTTAAAAAGGCTTAATTAGATTGATTTATGAAGACAGGGTGAAAAATGTCGATTCAAGTGTTAATTGGGCGCGCCACCCAAGTTCAGTGGCCTCAATTTGGCGCACTACAGGCGCACCGCCCAAGCCCCTTTGGGGCAGATGTGGCGCGCCATGCCTGGCCCTGCTCAGGCGACGCCTGACAAATTTCTCAACTTTATTTTTGACCTTAGAATATTTCTTCTAGATTTCTTTTCTCAAATTCACTTAGATATTAGGTACCCATATCATGTATTCAAGGATCTAACCAAATGAATTCAATAAAAACACTTATATCATAAAGGAACCCCTAAATCTCAACTCAAATTCAAGAACGAAAGAAATTCAAGAAACCACATTCAAGAACATTCAAAATCCAATACATTTAAAATGAAATCACACTGAATAAAACATGTTTGGAACGTGAGTGAAATATCCCAATGCTTATATAGATCCATATACCTTTTTAGGGACCACGCCCGACAAAATCCACAAGTTAATTCGGTGATCTTGGAGAATCTCGTCCATTTTCTTTTTCTCCTCCTTTCTCCTTAGCCCTAGCGTGAACATTACCAACTTCTAAAAATTACTAATTTCTAATTTTACCCTTGTTAAACTCCTAAAAATTGATTCAAACTAATAGAGTAGTGAAAAGACTAACATAACCATTAAAAATCCTAGATTGGGACATTTCCTGAATTCGACAGCCTAACTTCCAAAGGGAATAACTCACTCATACAAAGTCGAAATCACGCAAACATGGAAGAATTGGAATGATCGTTCTAAGATCTTCCTAATAATGTTTTTAGCTACACAAAACTTAACCCGATCCATGATCTATATCCATTTGGAGTTGACCAAAAATTCACTTTGACAATCTTATAATATCAAGATTTCATTATACTTTCAACAAACAAGTATTTAAAGATTTATTACTCGTTTATAGTTCTTTCAAATTGTGAGATTATACAATATCTCCTCCTTACGAACAATCGTCCTCGAATGACGATATTTCTTCTATACTAAGAGTAGTAGCATAAAGTTCAAACACCCAATAAGAAAGTGCAATATAAATGATTACTCATAACTTAAAGAGTACTGAGAAGAAAATTAGTACCCTGGTATTGATTTTTTCCGGATTTGAAGAGATGTGGATGTCTCTTCTTCCTGTTCTCCTAATCTTCCCAATTAGATTCTTCAAAAAGTTGGTTCCTCCAAAGGACCTTGACTGATGCTACCTCATTCATTCTCAACATGCGAACTTGGCAATCTAAGATCTAAACTAGAATCTCTTCTTAAGAGAGACTATACTTGCTCCCAATTTTTTCAGTTGGAATGATAAATAATGTATCTCCCATGCTCTTCTTCAACATAGAGATCTGAAAACGGATTCGACTTTAGATCATGTGGTCTATGTGGATTAAGGCAAGATGTTCAAAAAAGGTAAAATGAATTAAAGAAATGAACTCTAAGTAGGATAACCTAAGCAGTTTATCTTAGTCCAGGTAGGGGCGTGAGACTCTGCCTAAACATTGCACTAGTTAGCCTTGAGGGATGTCTTATAAGGATGTTGTTATGTATGAATATACTTATAATGGTACCTGATATGTATATGATAAACTTGCACATTGTTTATACTATGTGTTGGTCTAAATTGTTAAAGTATGATTCTATGTACTTTTAAATGCCATTATATGTGATGTGGGATGTTTTACATGATTCTTGTTGGGTTACTTGATTGAGTAAGGTTATGAGGCTTTGCTTGGTCATTGAACTTGTTGACTTATTACGGGTTTATGGGTTATTGTCTTTATTTGGTCATGTAAAAATATACTCTTATTCATGCTTGTTGATGTTAGTACTTGAAGATAGAGTTGCTTAACTATGTGTCCAATTATATGATATGCATGTTCACTTGACTAGACTTAGTATTGTTGGTATCATGGTGTATACGTGTTTTGGACTTAATGAATATGTCTTAATGATTGGTATGGCCTTATTTAATGTGCATTAAACTATTCAAAGTATATTGCATACTTAAATGAATTGTTCCATTTTATCATAATTTCATGATATGTATACATATGGTCTCATACTTAGTACAAGTGGTGAACTAACCCCATTTCTTTCTTTTCCCCTACATTTTAGGTTCCGGTCATTGAATGGATTTTGGAAACGACTTTCAGAAATACATTGAATTCTTAATCATCCAAGTTGGTTAGGTCCTCACTTTATGAGGGTAATGCCACTAGCAAACTTATGAAGTTGTTTTAGTATTAAAACTCTTATGTTTTTCCATTTCATTTGGATACTAATCATTATATAACCTTTATGTGGTCTTATTGTATTGATGTATGGGTTAGGCCCAAATTATTACACAGTTTATAATTGTAATGAGATGATGACTTTTTGAGACTATGTTATATTTTACATATATCTCTATTGCCATAAAAGTAGAAGACTAAGTAATCTTTCTATACAAAGGGTCTATGTATACTCGATATATACATTATGCGTATGTAGAGGTCTATGTAAACCTTAAAGTAGAAATAATGATAAATTTCAAATTTCCTCTAATTTTCACCAATGAATGTAATTATGTAATCTAAGAGGCTAGTCTTAGTCCTCAAATAGGACGACGTCGCCGGTTACGTCTAGGGGGTGCTCCCCGAATGTGACAATTGTAACTGGGTGTACAAGAACTCCTACTAACGGACCAGAAAAATATCAATGCATAGAAGAAGTGAAAGTAAGTTTAATGCGAAGAGTTTATTTTTTTAAAAGGACAAATCCCTCCTAGGTTCATTTGATTATATTATAAAGGTAAATCAGCTCATGATGAAATATGAAGACCCCTAGACCAACTTGTTCAACAAGAGAAGAAAGTTTGGCTGACTATATTGGGTAATAAATTGGTTAAAACCACTCAGGTAATATTTCTATCATTGGGTACATTTTAATTATTAAGAACATATGTTCTAAGAAATGTCTATTAAAGCAAAAAGAGATATTTCTCATGAACGAATGAGAAGAAGAGTCATTTGTGGGTTGAAACCTTAATATATTCTATTTGTGAAGTCGATTCTAGGCTTGTGTCTTCAACCATCCTTAAAGGAATTTGAAAATTTTTTGTCTTCGTAGTAATTACTAGCAAAACAGTTGGGTAGTGTGTTTGTCAAAGAAGAAGAAGGATATGCTCTTATAGCCGACAAGAGAAACATCGAAGGAAAATAAAGATATATGTCACACTCTCTATTCTCATGTGATTAAAGTTATCCTGAACAAAATAAGTGTCTTCTAACTATTTTGGTAAGAAGCCTCTAAGTTATTATCGTTATGGCGAAGTAGGGCATATACAAATATATTGTCGAGTCAAAGAGATCATTATGGATCAAAATATTTTTGAAGAAAAAGAAGAATTGGAAAAATGTTTAGTAGATTAGGCTCGAGCAACAGATGTCATGATCCTCCATCAATCTTGAAGGATATTGGATCGAGGAGCTAGAATATAATATAGTCGATTATGTGGAGAAGCAAAAGCTGATGTTGTCGACATGATGCAAGAAATTTATGATGATGTGCTCAGTGGTCAAAAGGAAACTACTATTGAAGGAATCAAAGAAGAAGATCTTGAACAGGCAATCTAACTACATATGATAATGGCGAACTTTACAAAGAAAACATTGAGGGAGATCTATTGGATCGGCATTATATGGTCAATCATATGCAATATCAAGGTTAATTAATGACTCAAAATTTTTTGAATGAAGATGGAGAAATTAGAGATCAAATAGAGGAAGAACTTGATTTTAAAGTCTCATAGGAAAACGATATACTTTTTGAAACCTATGAAGCTGCCAAGATATCTAGGAGGATATTAAAAAGCAAATACGACAGTGATCTTGTGTTGGTTTTCAAACTTCATAGACAATTGATATTGTTTTGATTGTCGAGAAGTTAAGAAAAAGTAAGGTTATGACAACTCATTAAAAAGATAATCTACATGGATCAACTAATGGTGATATATCTTTATCATTTAAACAAGGAAGAGGTGTCCGAAAGAAATAGCTGAGATCTTCACCAAGACGTATCTCAAAGCTTCATTTAAGTTCTTCCACAAAAAGTGTGGGGTAGTTTCAACAAATCAATTTTAAGGGTAGTGTGAAAAATGATAATGTTGATTTATTGCATGTCATAAATTTTTTTAGTATAGTTTCTACAAAGCGCTGGTCTAATACCTAGAATAATTATCATAAAGACATATCTAGATATTCTAAATAATTACCTCGATGAAATATCTAGCTATTCCAGAGAAATTTCTAGAAGATAAGGTAACTAGAAACATTTTTTAGATATTCTAGAGAAGATATTTTTGTAGTGAGTGATAGAAGAGTCTAGATTATTCGTTTCTAGAATTATCCCTACACAACTATAAATAGGGGTGGCATTGTCATTTGTATACAACCCAATAGTAACCCAAGAACAACCCAAGTAAAAGATTATTCTTCCATAAACAACTTCTCCTTTGTAGTTTCCTCTTTTTTTGGTAAATCTTTCAATCATAGTTAACGATCTTGGGCTAGCAGAATGTTTCCCGATTATACTTTTCGTCTACTATTCTCTACACCAATTTCTTTTCTTTTATTTTCGTATTTTCTCTTAAAAGATCCATGATTTTTGATAATTTCATCAATGGAGTTCACTGGGATAGTTGTTCAATTTCAAAAACAAAAAACTATAAACAAAGTTTGTCATTACAAAATTTATGATTGATCTTTTATATATTTCAAAGTTAGTTTTTTTTTCTTGTTCATCTTTTGTAATTAGAATTAGTAATAGTTGACTTCATAAGTTAACACCGGATATTTTTATTTTTCCTCTTTAAATCTTGGGAATCTTGAATTATTTAGCTATTTGGTTAAAATATACATAATGCACAATTATTACTGGATCATATTTACTATCTTATTGTTTTACTTCTTCTATTTTTGGACTTTTTACAAAAAAATAAATATGGGCAATGCCCATTTATTGAATCAACAAAAACGCTTTAATCATAAATGTCTTGAGTATGTGATTGAAGCCCACAACACAGACTCTAGCTAAACCAGAGAAAAAACAAAACTACAAACACAACGTAAAATCATGTTGGAAAAATAAACATTTTCCGGTACATTAAACGACATATATTAGAACTCCAAAATCCTTCTCTTTTCTACGCAAGCATGAAATATTTGAAATAAACTTGAGTGGTATTCATTTGGGTGTTAAAAATTTCTTATTAACATTATGAGTCCAACTCTATGAAGACTTTTTCCGTTCAACACTACTGCCAGTTGCATTCTTCTAGGTAAGGACCTATTCCTCTATTTCTTCCTCAGTCTACTTTGATTGGATGAAATACACTAACCCGTTCTTAACTCAGGCAGATTGATTTTCCAAAAACTAACAACATTTCATCTAAGTTAAAGATATCTTAGGTATTTTTCAAATATATTTGATACATGTTTCTACAGTTGAATGCCATTTCATAAGATCGAATGTTCCATTTTCATTCCAGCAATCCTTCGAGAGAGTATTCTTACTCTGTACGAATAAATCATTTAACTTGATCCATGGTTTCTTTTTTGACATTTTTTTGTTCTGAGTTTTGTTCTTCATTGCTTGTCTTCTTGTCTTATTTTACTCGCTTGTATTGGCAATAACCCAATTTTATGTCAATGAAGAGTTGTCAATAAAAGCAAGGACAATAATACCAGAAGACAATTAAAGAGGATCAAAACTAAGAACAAAGAAATGTCAAAATTGAAATTATGGGTCAAGTTAAACAATTCATAGGTATAGAGAAAAAAATACTCTCCAGAAGTATTACAGGGAAAAATTGGAATACTTCTCTTAATAAATGACAATCGATTGTAGCTCAAACACATATCGAACAACATTGAAAAATACTTATGATATCTTTAACTAAGATGCATCGACATTAGTTTTTTGAAGCTCAACCTACACGAGTTAAGGAGGGGTTAATGTATTTCTTCTGATTAAAATAGATTAAGCAAGCAATAGAGGAACTGCTCCTTACCTTGAAAAATGATGTTGGCAAGAATGTTGAACTAAAGACGTCTTCACCAAGTTGGTTTCATGATGTTCTTGAAAATATTGGATGCCAAAATTAATGCAACTCAAGTTTAATGCAGATCTTCCATGGTTGCATCGAAGAGAGAAGGATACTTTGAACTCCAACAATTGTCCTTCAATTTACTGAAAAAATGCTTCTTGTTCTGACATGATTTCACATTGTATTTGTTTTTTACCTTTTTCTTTGGTTTAGTGGCAAAGGTTGTGTTTCGGGCTTGTGTACTTTTGGACTCACGCCATGTATGAGTAAACATCTTTTTATTGATACAATAAATAGGCATTGCCAATATCTTTTTAAAAAAAAATCAAAAATAGAAGAATAAAACTATCCAATTGTATATACGATCTAGTAATAAATATGCATTATATAAATTTTAGTCAAATTGCAAAAAATACAAGATTCTCAACATTCAAATAGGAAAACTTAAAATGTTTGTGTAACTCGTGAAATTAACTATTACTAATTCTTGTCATGCCCTGAGCTAATACCATGGACGTTGCAGACACTCAGTGACCATTGCTGGCCTTGGATGGACCCTTGTCCTAGCTTGCTTAACTCATCGAAAGACAATAATCAATAACTTAATGACCAAAGAGATTAATTGAATTATTAAACAAATGGGATTATTTTTAAATATTCAAAGCATTTAACTTGTCTAAAATGGAAATCCAAGTGTTTAATATAAGAATGATAATGCGAAGACCACTTAACTACTTACTGTCTATGAAGGCTGTAAAATGACTTAGACGGATGTTGTAAAAAAACTAAAAACATCCTATTGAACTAACTAGAAAGCAACAAAGAAGATTTTCTTCGGAATGCAAGGAGGCTCACCAACTTATTCTGAACTGCTCAACTAGATCAATGGTGCGCAGGATGCTGATCCTTGTTACCTCTATCTGCATAATAATACGATACATGCCAACTTGCATTAGTATATTGAATATACGAGTATGGGATTTGAAATTCCAAACAATAAAGGCTAGAAAGAATGTGAAAGAAACTGAAGAACTTCCCTGGCTAAACTTAACAACTTAACCTACTCATTTCAATATAAATCAATTTAAAAGAAAGTTCCATATAAAGAAAAGATTTTTGAAAACATGTTGCAAACTCTATATGTATGCAAGGATACAATTAACTATAAGATGTATGTAAAATACAAAGAAACTGGTGTATAGATATAAATACATTTAGCTTCTATAGGAGTTTCTATAACATACAACCATAACATAAGAGTTGTAGTGATGATACAATGATCTACCTCACGCTGCTAGAGCATCATGTACCCGAAAAAACCTATCAGACCTGAACTACCTAATGAATCCACTAGTCTATTGTGAAAAGGATTCATCGAAAAAGTATGACTCAAGAATAATAGCCCAAGCAATCAACAATATGAAATAAACAATAAATAATATCATTTCAAAAAGGGAAATTTTGAAACTCCAATTATCACACATAAGGCTCAACACACTTCATCATGAGTTATTTCCTTCTCACAACACACATGAGCTCAACATACATTACATGAATCATTTAGCACAATTTCAACTTATCAATAGGTCGTGTAACTTTTAACTAAGACTCACCATATCAAAATGCACAACATAATTAAAATAAACCAAAAAAGGCAAAAATTCAAGTTTTTAGAATAAAATTTATTAGAACTTCACTGTAATGCAACTTTCCAAAAGCACATTTTTGCAAGACTTCACCAAAAATTATGAAACTTAAATTTCTAGTCATATTTATATTATTAAAAAGAATGACTAACCTTAATTTTCAAAAATTGAGGGTAACGACACTTCATGTCGTCCTCAGTTTCCCATGTTGCACCCTCATCTAGGTGATTCTTCCATAACACCTTTGCAGAAACCACCTCTTTATTCCTTAACTTCTTGACTTGCCTATCAAGAATTTGAACCAGAACTTCGTCTTAAGAGATGTTATCCTTGACACCAAGACCCTCAATAGGAAGAATGGACTCGGAATCACCAATACACTTCTTCAACATATAAACATGGAAAATCGGATGAACCAAATCCAATTCACTAGGAAGTTTAAATTCATAGGCAACCTTACCAACCCTTTGCAAGATTTCATAGGGACTCACATAAGGAGGACTTAACTTTCCTTTCTTGCCAAATCTAACCATCCCTTTCATTTTTGAAATTTTCAAATACACCTTATTACCTTGTTCAAACTCGAAATCCCTTCTCCTATGATCGACATAATACTTTTGCCGACAATAGGCCATTTGCAATTGGTTCCTTATGATATGAAACTTTTCCAAGGTCTTATAAATCAAATCAGGACCAAGAAGCGAAGTCTCTCCCACTTCAAACCATCCTATAGGAGACCTACATCTCATACCATACAAGGCTTTATAGGGAGCCATGGAAATGGATGAATGAAAATTATTTTCATTATAAGCAAACTCCACCAAAGGCAAATTTTTATCCCAATTCTCTTTAAAATCAATAATCCAAGCCCTAAGAATATCCTCAAGGGTTTGAATAGTGGGTTCCGCTTGACCATTCGTGTGGGGATGAAAAGCGGTACTCAACTTCAACTTAGTACCCAACCCTTTTTGGAATGACCTCCAAAACCTAGATGTGAATTGTGCACCCTGATCCTGTATGATGGATAATGGAATACCATGGGGACACACAATCTCATCTATAAATATCCTAGCATAATCTTCCGCCATATAAGTAGAATTGACGGGAATAAAGGGAGTGGACTTAGTCAACCTATCAACAACCACCCATATGGAATCATATGACTTTTAAATGTGAGGTAAACCCACTACAAAGTCCGTATTAATGTCTTCCCACTTCCAAGTAGAAATTTGGATCTCTTATAGTAAGCCAACCAAGTTTTGATGTTCGGCTTTTACTTGTTGGCAATTTGGACACTTAGCAACAAACTCTAATATGTCCTTAGTCATTCCTTCCAACCTATATTTCTCTCTAAAGTCATGGTACAGTTTTTTAACCCGGATGAATTGAATAGAGGGACCCATGGTCTTCTTCTAGGATCTGGTCCCTCAACCCATATACATCGAGAACACACAATCTCCCTTGGTACCTTAACAAACCATTCCCCCTAAGCAGAATGACTCATTTAACTTGCCGAGAAACGATTGTTTCAACTCCATTAATTGTTCATTAAGGTGTTTTTGGACTTCACTTCCACCACTAAAGTTGAGTCGGAGTTATGATGGACGATGATTCCACCATTTGAAGAATATTCTAATCTCACCCCCACCAAGCCAACCTATGTACATCCCTTACTAGGTCTTTCTTTGCTTCATCAATGTGAGATACATTACCATAGTCATACGACATAGGACATCCGCAACCACATTAGCCTTGTCGCGGTTATAGAGGACATTCATGTAATAATGTTTCAACAATTCTAACCACCTTTTTTGTCGGAGATTCAACTCCTTTTGGGTAAGCACATATTGTAGAGTCTTATGGTCGGTGAAAACATCAATATGAACACATACAAGTAATGCCTCCAGATTTTCAAAGCAAATTCCACGGTCGCTAACTCAAGGTCATTTGTGGGATAGTTTTGCTCATGTACCTTAAGTTTCCTAGAGGCATAGGCTATCACTTTCCCATGTTGCATAAGCACACACCCAAGAGCCACAAGGGATGCATCATAGTACACAATAAAACCCTTTGTACCCCCCGATAACATTAACACGGGAGCGAAAATAATCTTATCTTTAAACATTTGAAAACTTCTCTCACAAGACTCTGACAACTCAAATTTCCTACACTTTTGGGTCAAAGTAGTCAAGGGAGATGTGATGGATGCAAAATCATCCAGGATCCTCCGATAATACCCAGCTAAACCCAACAAACTCCTAATATCAGTTGGAGTCAATGGTCTAGGCCAATTTTTCGCTGCCTCCGTTTTCCTTGGGTCAACCTCAACTCCTTCACTAGAGATGATATGCCCAAGAAATGCCACCGACCTAAACCAAAACTCACACTTACTATACTTCGCAAACAATTGATGTTCCTTCATGGTTTGCAATACTACCCGCAAATAATCCATATGATCACTCTCATTCTTCAAATATACAAAGATGTCGTCAATGAAGACAATGACGAATGAATATAGATAATTTTGAAACACCCTATTCATTAGGTCCATAAACGCCGCTGGAGCATGGTGAGACCGAAAGACATTACCAATAACTCATAATGACCATCTTGGTATATCCTCACCTCTAAACCTAAATTGGTGATACCTCGTTCTCAAGTCAATTTTTGAAAAGTGTCTCGCCCCTTGGAGTTTATCAAACAAGTTGTCAATCAGAGGGAGAGGATACTTGTTCTTAATAGTGACCTTGTTGAGTGTGGCGGTAATTAGTAAAAAATCTCAAGGACCCATCCTTTTTTATTACAAAAAAAACTGAAACACCCCATGGAGAAATACTAGGTATTATAAAGCCCTTGTCTAGTAAATCTTCGAGTTGAGCCTTCAGTTCCTTCAATTCGGCTGGAGTCAGCCAATAAGGAGGAATTGAAATGGGGCTTGTATCCGGTAGCAAATCAATGCCAAAATCAATTTCATGTTAAGGAGGAATACCTGGAAGGTTAGTAGGAAAAACCTCCGTAAGTTCACTCTCTACGGGAGCAACTCAATGGGAGGAATTTTGGATTCTAGATCTTGGACTCTTACAATATGCTATACACAACCTTTAGATATCATTTTGCACGCTTTTAGACAAGACATGATATGAACTCTACGAATAGAGTTTCCCCCCTTCCACTCTACAACGGGTTCATTAGGAACGTTAAACTTCACTACCCTTGTCCTACAATCAATAGAAACAAATCAAGCATGAAACTAATCCATACCCAATATAATATCAAAATCTAGCATATCTAGTTCTACTCTATCAACATAAGAAACTCAATTGGGCAACAATATTGAACAATTTCTACACACCCTTTTTGCAACAACCTACTCACCCACCGGAGTAGACACTATAATAGGTTCATGCAAAATGTTACGTAAAATATCAAACTTTTTAGCTATAAGAGGGGTAACAAATGACAAGGCAGCACCTGGATCAACTAAAGCATATACGTCTATGGTAAAGTATTTCAACATATCGGTCACCATGTCAGGAGTAGTCTCTTTTTCACCCTTACAACGGAGAGTATAGAAGTGGTTCTTCTTAATAGAATCACTAGAACCACTTGCTTGATCTTGACCACCCCTCTCTTGACCATTCAAGTTTGGACAATATCTCATCTTGTGACCTCTCGTGCCACAACTAAAGCAATTTCCCGTTCCTACCAAGCACTCACCAAGATGACCCTTTCAACACTTGGAACATGTAAGCTTCACATTTGGTGAGTTTACACTCCTTCCCTTTTTAGATCTCGTTATATTTCCCTTGCCATCACGATCTTTAGGGAACTTAGATGGAACTTGATTATAAACCCGCTTCTTAAATCTAGGCTTGTCTTGTATTTCAAGTCTATTCTTTGAAGAACCTCCATCAAATGATCTTGCTGTCTTAGAATTTCTACTGTTTCTCTTATCCTTTGCTTCCTCAACCCTTCTTGCATGTACTATAAGACGGAAAAAAATTCATGTTGTCATATAGCATGGCCGAATGACACTCCTCTTGTAAGTTCTCCGACACCCCCATCACAAAGCGGCTCATTTGGTATCTAGGATCGAAAACCAAAGAAGGAGCATATTTGGACAATTTAATGAATTCCAAGGAGTATTCATGAACACTCCTTCCTCCGTGGCGAAGGTTGATGAAATCCACCACTTTTTCCTCCTTCATCTCCCTATGAAATGAACGATCTAGAAAATCTTCTTAAACATCTCCCAAGTTAACGGACCACCCCTCAGTTGCCTATTATCTCTCCATTGCACATACGATGCTTGTGCCACGTCCTTCAGTTGATAAGTGGCCAACTCGGTCTTCTTACTTATGGTCAACCCCATAGCTAACAGTATTTTAGAGACTTCATCAGTGAATTCTTGGGGGTCTTCATCAACTTTAGACCCTTACAAAGTAGGAGAAATCATCCAAGTGAAATATCTTAGACGGGAAGCCTTAGTAGTGACTTGTTGATGAGGACGGGGTATAAGCTCCCAGTTTTCTTGGGACATCATAGCTTGGGCTTGCAAAGTGGCGCCTTGATCCAATTGAATGAGGATAGCCCTTATATCTCCAATCGTCAAGGGTGGAGGGTTGACGGAAGCTTGGTCGACATTAGCATCTTCTTTAAGTGGAGGAACTTTCTCACAATGGGTGGGGCTCCCACATTTGCAATTTCCTCTTCAATCCATCGAGCCGCATTCCTTCGAGTGTTCATTCTTAATATAAGTAAAAAAAATAGGATTAGATGCAAAATTACATCATAAGTATACTCTAACAGCACGATTAGGATTTCCAAGAAACAGAGTGATTCCTAGACATCAAATAGGTTCCTATTCAGAAGTCTGGCGCATTTCACAATTATGAATACAAACCTACATAGACGTGGTAGAGAGAGAGACATAACTTAATGATATTCAATCTCATGCTCTGATACCAAGTTTTTTACATCCGGGTTTACCCCCTAGACGTAACCGGTGTCGTTATCCTCTTTGAGGACTAAGACTAGCCCCTTAGTCTCATGCCATTACATTCATACATTAAAAATGCGAAAAAATTTAAAACTTTCATTACATCTACTTGGAGGCTTACAAAAACCTATACATACACATAATATATATGTATCGAGTATACATCAACCCTTTGTATATGAAGGTTACATAGCCTTCTACTTTTATTGCACATACATATATGTAAGATAGAAAGATAGTCTTAAAGATTGTCTCATCTCACACAATCTAAACAATCATAAAATTTAGCATATCCCTACATCAAATGTAAAGAAGCCACATATATATGCAAGTCGTACACAATGAAAGTGGAATGAACATAAAAGTCTTAGAAAAGCATAGAAACTTCATAGGCAAGACATTGGTATAGCCCTCGGAAAGTGAGGACCTACTCACTTGGATGATAGAGAATATCCTAGTCTTCTTTAAGTCGTCTCGAATGAGCTTTCAATGACCGAAGCCTAAATTTTTTTGAGGAAAGGAAGAGAATACGGTTACTACTCCACATGTACTAAGTATGAGATCATATACATATAAGAGAAAAACATGCTAAAAAGGGACAAAATAGTCAAAAACATGTCATTTTCCCTTTAAAGTCTCATGCATAATCAAGCAAGTAATACTAATTAACCAAACATGCTTAATAACTCAAAAAAGTAATATGCACATCAACATACTTGAACCCAGAATCCACTACAATCCTATAATCAAGGAATAACATTAAAAGTATGAATAAGAGTTAATCATATCATAATAAGCAGGACAACTACTCATGAATCCTCATCGAGTCAACTAGTGCAATGACCAAGGAAAGCCAAAAAACATACTAAATCAAGTATCCTCAACAAGAAACCATAACCAATGTCCAACTTCACATAACATAACCTTCAATGACACCTAACATCATACATTAATAGTACAACCCCATTACATGTTCAAGAGGATAATCATCATCATCATATAATATCATTTATATTGTAGTATCAACATGTCATCAACATATATATCATTATCATATAAACACATTATATCAACTTCCTAAAGCTTACACCAAGGTCAACTAGAGCAAGGCATAAGTAGTGTCCCATACCCCTACCTAGGCAAAGTTAAACCTCTCAAGTCACCTTAGTTAGCTTATACTTCATTACTTTATTTTGATTTGGGGAACACCTGCATTAACCGACATAGACCACAAATCTAATTGTGGAATACAGTGTTGTAAAACCTTAAGTCGATGAAAGGTGGTCTACCAGCCAAAGTAAAACAAACATAAACATAGCTTTCTAGGTGTATCCACTAGGTAGTGTTCCTTTGGGGGCAACATAGTTCAAGAACTAAGAGATAACATATTCCCTCTTGATACCACTTAGTAGTTGGGGCCTCCTCTCATGGGAATGCATTGGATGAGTATTCCTCTTTGGGAGTTCAAAATCTCATATAGAACTATAGGGCGAATATTTCTCTTTGGAAAGTCATCACCTCCCATTGTTGTAGATCATAGCTTAGTTTAGGTCTTAGGGTATACCCCTTTTATTATAATCATCATCAATAGCTCAATAAGAATTGCATGAGTATAGTCCTTTCATCAGAATTCATATAAGTGAGGTTAACACATTAGCATTTCATGGCATATAAAGGCAAATTGATAGTCATCACCATCCTTATATCACATACACCTAAATCAACCTCACAAAAATGTCAATACATTTCAATTCAAGAAAATTTAAATTTTCAACATCATAATTCAATAATCAACATGATAAAATTACTAAAAGAGTCACCACACCATAATTCAATACTAATTCAATGCTTAAAACTTGTTTACTCAAGCCGATTTCCATAACACAGATCACTTCTCAAGATTTGCATGAAATACAATAATATATTCTAATTTTTTAATGATTGATGTAACAACATAATCTAATAGTGCTTTAACCCATAATCAAGATAATTGAATCAATCATAACCCAATTTACTTCAAGATTAACCTAGGGTTAAGGGTTAAGGATCATAATCTTCAATTCAAACCAAACCATCACAATTTATCATAATATAGTTAAAATAAATGTTAATATATCCATTATTTTCTAAATAAATCATAACAACTCAGTTCACAACATCAATTTCGTAAGTGGATGAAATCCACATGAAAAAGCAACTTTTGAAATCTATTTTGAAGGAACCCTTTGAGGAAAGAGTCTCAAAGATGAATAAGATAACATCCCTTAACTTTTGATGAATATTTTATGGTGAATTCATCCCTTTCAAGCCCCCAAAATCTCCCCCTAACTTGTCTTAAATGGTGTCTTCCAAACCGAGAGAGAAAGAAGAGAGAAAAAGGAGAGTTTATTTTGTGAGTTGTGTTTATATTAATGACGGTTGGTGTCTTTATATGGTGGGTTAAATAAGTTGATTAATATTCCTTTAATCCCTAAATAACCCCTAAACCCCTTAATTTTTTTAATTGGACTTTACTTAAATTGTGCAGAAAAATGAACCCTTACATATGGAACCCTGGCGACGGGTCGTCTCTGAGTCGAGGGACATTATGCCTTTCGTGCTTCACAACCGTCGGTGAGTTCATATACTTTGCATCTGAGGGCCTCCAAAATTTTGTCTAAGTTTGCGAATATGGTGGGTATCGATGCCCCATCGATCCACACACGAGCCATTTATGGCTTTTCATAGTTGCACACTGCTTAGGTGGTGTTTCCTACTACGTGATATAGTCCTCCTTAGGGGCCCTTGGTTGGTCCTTGTTGAGTCGTACCGTGACGTTTTGACCAAGAATAATCCTTAACACTTGTTATACATCCTTCCACTTAATTCATGTATTTTTTACTCCTAAAAGCTAGTCAAATAGGCTACGGCTCGCTAGTACCCCTTAGAGCTAGTTTTTGAACGTGATGGACGTTCTTTGATTTTTGGTTCTTACCACTTCATAAATGACCTATATTCTTTAAAATAGGTCTTTAAACATTTCTTAGACCCCCATGTAACCTATGTTAGGATCTAAGACTTGTCTTGGATTTTCAAAGTGTTACAAGAACTATGTAGATCACTCCTTCGAAGCTATGTAGTTTATGTTGTATCTTATGTAAACCTCCTTGACATGTACTTGATATTCGGGAACGTCGGGAATCACTTCATCATTACAAGTCGATCTACAAGAAAAACATCATTGATCACTCCTTCAAAGAGTTATGCAGTGGATGTTGTAGCTTTCTCCAATTGAAAAATGGTCTTTGAAGAATTTTCTTAATGCCCCATAGAATGTCATGTTCATCCCTTACTTATAGTTGTAGGGGGTGGAAATGTTGATTGTGATTGGTCAAAGACTATCATTTTTACACTTAGCGTGTTATGAGTGGTGCTTGCGTTTCACTGGAACTACAACCTCATTTAGACAAGTGGCGTCACCTTGTTGGTCTTGGATGCCTAGTCATTGTGACACGTGACATGGGTTCAATATTCATGGTTAAATGGACCTTGGATTTGAATTTAATAAGATGGACTTCTTTATTTGTAATTCCCAAATTAATCCATCATCCCAAATGAATATGGATTTAATTCAAATTTTATATAAATTTGATCCAAAATAATTTATGAGTCTACAAATACCCTTTACCTCGAGAATTGTCCACGTGTAGAATTCAAAGTTTGGTGACAAGACTTGAAGTAGTCATGAATGTATTTTCATTTTTCGAGGCTTGTCGACGTGTAGGCTTGCCCAATTTGATGACGAAAGTTAAAGTCTTCATTAATGTGTATTCATTTTTTTAGACTTGTCGACGTACAAGCTTACTGAATTTGACGACGAAATTTCATCTTCATGAATGTTTATTTATTTTCTGAGACTTATGTACGTTAGGCTTGCCGAATTTTGATGACGAAATTTGAAGTCTTTATGAATGCATCGTTGAAACTTCAAGAGTATTTGTTTCTTGTTGTCGCATTCTAAGTAGGTCACTAGAAATTATTTGTTTGTAGTGATCTTAATTTTTTTAAAACATTGTTGCTTGACAACCACGTGAACCAAATGTATTTATGATCTTCCTTGCAAAATGTGAGAAAGAACAAGATCAAATTACCTTAATCTCTAAAATTGACTACAAGAAAAATAAATAAAAGAAAAAATGTGATTTTAATAAGGAATTGTTATGAGTAAAATTTTGTTGTTCTTTTCATTCTCTCTCCCTAAGTTTCTCCATGATTCGAGGGCCTTCAGTAAAGTACTTCTCGGATTGTTGGATGATGTAGACTTCTTTGAGATGTTGTCGATCTCCGGGACGTCAAATATCACTTCGTTGTTTTAAGTTGATCTCTAGGAAGAACTCTGTTTATCACTACTTAAAAGATCTATGCAGTTGATAGGTTAACCTTCTCCAATTGAAAAATGCTCGTTGAAGAATTTTTCTTGATGTTCCTTAGAATGTCATGTCCATCCTTATTTATATTTGGATGGGGTGGAAAATGTTGCTTGTGATTGGCCAAAGGATGTCATTTTAACACTTGCAGCATTGTGAATGTTCTTGCATTTGACTGGGACTACCACCTCATTGGACACATGGCGTAACCTTGTTGGTTTCGGATTCCTAGTCAGTGTGCACGCAACATGGGTTTAGACTTCGAGGTGAGATGGACCTTGGATTTTAATTTAATAAGATGGACTTTTTTATATGTAAAGCCCAAACTAATCATTCAGCCCAAATGAACATGAATCAATTTCAATTTTTGTATGAATTTAAGCCAATACAATTTATGTGTCTACAAATTCCACTTTCTTTGAGACTTGTTGACGTGTAGGCTTGCCAAAGTTTGGCGATAAGACTTGAAGTGTTCATGAATGTGTTTTCATTTTTTGACACTTTTTGATGTGTAGGCTTGCCGAATTTGACGACGAAAGTTGAAGTCTTCATGATGTGTATTCATTTTTTCAAGACCTCTCTACGTGTAGGTTTGTTGAATTTGATGAGGAATGTTGAACTCTTAATGAATCTATATTCATTTTGTCAAGACTTCTCTATGTGTTGGCTTGCCGAATTTGACAACTAGAGTTGAAGTCTTTAAGAATACCTTGTTAAGCCTTCACGAGTATTTTTTTCTTGTCGTCATATTCCAATTAAGACACCACGGATGATTTTCTTGTAGTGATCTCAATCAAAAAAAAATTAAAACATTATTGCTCGACAACCACATGGACTCTCTATATTGATTTCAAATAGACGGGTCTTGTCAGTAATAACATTACTTTTTTTTATCTTCCTTGCAAGGTTTGGGAAAAAACAAAAATATTGATTGGATTTTGAATCAAATAAAAGAATATCAACTTACCTATCAAAGTTAATGAAGATATTCTTCTTTCCTTAACTCTTTGGTTCATCTTTCCATATTGGTGCTTTAAAATGGACATGGAACATCTCCACCCAAATCAGATTTATGTTTTCCAAATCCACCTTATTATGCATTGTGGAAGGATTAGAAATCTTTCACAAGAATCCCTATATAATCCTCTCCGAGTATTAATTGTTCAGTTACAACGTTGCTTATTTTTATCAAGTCAGGAGACATAGCCTCCATAATATATCAAAAAAAACTTCAAGTAATGTACCCTTGCTACTTTCTCTAATACCTTAAACTCTTGTTTAGCAGTAGCCCGTCTTGATGGTTCTGCTCTGTGGGCCTGTAGTGTAAGATCCATATCCAAGTATAGAAAAATAAAAATCACAAGCCTTTTGATTTTTCCAAAACCTGAAACACGGTGCTATAACAGAGTAAGATTGAAGCCAAAATTTTAATCAATTTCTACAGTTTTTATCTTCAATGTTGAACCTGCTTCTGATTGAGAGATTTGCGTGTCTGTGGTATAAAATTCATTTCTAATTGTAGAGTAATCAAAATCGCAAGCTATTTGGTTTTTCCGAAACTACAAACTTGGAAATACGATATATAAAATAGTTGTAGCCAATTTATTTTTCAATTGCTAGATTTTTTATCTTTAAGTTTGTACTCATTTTTGATTGACAGATTTGCGCATCTGTAATGTAAAATTCATTTCTTACTGTAGAAAAATTGAAATATCAAGCCGTTTGATTTTTATGAAACTGGAATCATTGAAATAAGACATATAAAATTTTTGTAGTCATAGTCCTTGCTGATTGCTATAGTTTTAATTTTCAAGGTTAAACTCTATTCTGATCGTCAGATCTTTCTTTGTTTTTTGATTGCTCCGATTGTGTTTTTCAGAGCCGCATTGTGAAATCTTGATTTACAGAAGTGAAAATGGACTTTATTGACCAAGATGCACCATACCCTTGTCTTAAAATCGTGGAGAACAAGCAACATTTGCGTGACAAAGTTCTCCCCTTGAAAGTTCATCCTTCGGTGATCGGCGCCTTCCCACTTCTAAGAAAGACGTTTGAAATTTCTCATCATATCCCGGAGTGGTCATCAACAGAAATAAAGGATGATACAAAAAATTTCTCTGGCAATGTCACAACTGAAAAAGTTATCCTATTGAAGACTTTCACTCATCAAAATGATGTTATTTCCATCCCTCCTCATCGTGATGAATATCTTAGCTATTTGCATGTTCATTCTTCTGGGTTTGGTGAGGTTCGCTATGCGTATGGTTATTGGGAGTGGGTAGAGGATGTGCTTTCCAACTGCAAGGAGACTTTAAATAACATCAACAGTTATAATGATATCTTTGTTTCAATGTTCACATACGACCACAACGAAAACGTTCTTCAGGGCTTTTGCGAGTGTAAACCCCCCAAAATGAGTTGGGTATAGAGCCTCAGATGTGCCTATAATCTTTTTAACATGTTAATTAAGTGTTTTAAGGTACACATGGGTGATTTGAACTCATTTGGAAGTCCAACGTCCAAGATGTTTGAAAGATAGGCGTTGAGACGTGCATGTGTGTCTTGAGTGTGCCTTGCATGTTTGAAGGTGTTGCGTATAATTTTTTTTGCTGAAACTTATGTGGAAGGTCCTTTACATGTTAATTTATGTATATAAGTTTGAAACCTTCGGGTACGACTCCCCAAGGGCCCCGCAAGAAACCCTCAAAGAGTACCCAAACGTTGTCGAGGCAGTGCCTTGGCACTGTCATTCAACGGAGCCAAAGGATGCATCGTCAGTCCACCAACGCCCCGTTGATGGTGGGGCATCAATGAACACTTATCCTTGTGAAGGCTTAAGGTTGTTGTCAAGCCTCATACCCAAACAACAGCCTCCAGTACAGTCCGTCAATGGACCTACTGGGCGTCGTTTGTGCCCGTCCATGGTGACTGCAACTGCAGCCTGCACACAATTTCATTAAATGGGTGAATGGGAAATTCGCCCCCATGTTCCAACCTGAACCTAGTTCAATTATTTGGTT
>JAKWIY010001020.1:0-26103 GCA_027704805.1 Solanum corneliomulleri
AGACATACTGGAGGCTACGATGGTCCGTATAGACTTCACACTTAACCCCATACAAATAGTGTCTCCATTGCTTTAGTGCAAATACTACCGCGGCCAACTCCAAGTCATGGGTCGATATAGTTGCGTTCATGCACTTTTAATTGTCTTGAAGCATAAGCAATCACATTTTTCTCTTGCATTAGCACTGCACCCAACCCAGAAATAGGATGCATCACAATAAACAATGAAGTTTTGCCCTCTACCCGCAAGGTAAGGATAGGTGCGGTAGTCAACAAAGTCTTAAGCTTCTGGAAGCTCTCGTCACACTCATCCGACCATACAAATGGGACGTTTTGCTTAGTCAAGTTCGTCAATTGGGAAGCAATGGAAGAGAATCCCTTGACGAATCGGCGGTAGTAGCTAGCTAACCCCAAAAACTCCTTATTTCTGACACGTTTGTAGGTCTTACCCCATTCTTCACTGTCTCAATCTTAGATGGATCCACCATCACTCCATCCTTAGAAACCACACGTGCCCCAAGAAGGACACTGAATCTAGCCAAAACTCACACTTGGAGAATTTCGCATAAAGCTTTTTCTTTCTCAACAACTCTAACACCATTCTCAAATGCTCCTCATGCTCCTTCTTACTTTTGGAGTATATTAGTATATCATCAATAAACACAATCACAAAGAGGTCCAAGTATGGCTTGAAAATCCCATTCATCAAGCTCATGAAGGCGGCAGGGGCATTCGTAAGACCAAACGACATTACCACAAATTCATAATGCCCATACCTAGTTCGAAAAGCAGTCTTTGGCACATCCGTTGCTCGTATTTTCAATTGGTGATAACCGGACCTCAAGTCAATCTTTGAGAAGACACAAGCACCTTGTAACTGATCGAACAAGTCATCAATGCGAGGAATGGGGTACTTGTTCTTAATAGTTACTTTGTTCAACTGTCAGTAATCTATGCACATTCGGAAACTCCCATCCTTCTTCTTTACAACACGACCAGAGCACCCCAAGGAGATGCACTTGGTCTAATGAAGCCTTTGCTCAACAACTCTTGAAGTTGTGCCTTTAACTCTCTCTAATTCGGCGGGAGCCATTCTATAACGGGGGTATAGAAATGGGGCGAGTACCGGGTTCCAAATCAATGCAGAAGTCTATATCCCTATCTGGTGGCATACGGGAAGATCTGCAGGGAACACATCCAAAAACTCACAGACCACCGAAACTGACTCAATCGATGGTACTTGAGTAGTGTCATCCTTAAGATGTGCCAAGAAAGCTAGACAACCCTTACTAACCATCTTCTGATGAGCACGAATAAAGGAGATTATACGCACCGGATTGGAAGTGTAGTCACCCTCCCCACTAGCGGATCTGCCCCAGGTTTGGCTAACGTCACTGTTTTAGCATTGCAATCCAAAATCGCAAAGTTTGGAGAAAGCCAAGTCATACCCTGAATTACATCAAAGTCACCCATTTCTAAAATAACCAAATCTACATAAGTGTTGCTCCCCACAAAATTCACCAAAGCAAGACCTATACACTTTTTCGACTATCACAGACTCACCCACCGGAGTAGAAACACGAATAGGCATGTCAAGTAATTCACAATGTAAATTTAGACCATTAGCAAATGAGGAAGATACATATGAAAACGTGGAGCCAGGGTCAAATAATACAGATGCCATGCAATCACAAAAACCAGAGATTACCTGTGATAACAGCATCAGACGCCTCCGCTTCAGATCTCCCAAGGAAAGCGTAGCAATGAGCCCCATTATTTGTTTGTGTCCGTTGCCCCTACCATGTTGTGTAGTAGTGGCTCCGTTTTGACCCTCACCTCTGCCGTTTTGGTGACCACCATTACCTCGGCCACCACGTCCTCCAGAAAAGCGGCCTCTACCATGACCACCTCTACCTCTAGCTAGTGGGGCCTTGTAACTCTGTTTTGGACAATTCCTCCTAATATGTCCAATCTCCCCACATCCATAGCACTCTCTGGAATCGGGCGTAGGTCTCTCGGAGTAGTGTTGACCGTTCTGAGGTGGACCCCCAACTACAGTCTGTAGTGAAGACTGTATTGGTCGAACTGAGTGACCTCCGGAGTTCTGTCCTCTAGAGTAGGAACCATTAAACTCACCTCCCCTTCGAAACCTTTTTGATGTAGACGTTGAGGTGAAGTCATCCGGTTTCACTCCTTCCACCTCTATCACAAAGTCTACCACCTCTTGGAAGGATGTTGCTGTTGCCGCTATCTGTAAGGCTGAAATCCGCAATTCTGACCTCAACCCCTTCACAAAACGGCGGATCCGTTCTTGTGGACTGAAACAAAGTTGCGTGGCATATCTGGATAGCGCGCGAAATTTAGCCTCATACGCGTTTACTGTCATCCTTCCCTGTTCAAGACTCAAGAACTCATCCCTCTTTCTATCTCTCAAAGTCCTTGGGATATATTTCTCCATAAATAGGTAGAGAATGATTCCCAAGTCATAGGTGGTGGCCTCAGTTGGTTGACACTCAACATGTGAACGCCACCACATTTTTGGCGTTCCTTGGAACTGATAGCTCACGAACTCGACACCAAACCTCTCTACTATCCCCATCTTGTGTAGTAGCTCATGACAATCAACCAGAAAATCATAAGCATCCTCAGATTCTGCACCCTTGAAGACTGGAGGTTTCAATTTCAAGATCTTACTAAAAAGTTCATGTTGATCGTTTGTCATAATAGGCCCAGTAGTCAGATGTGGAAATGTGCCTATTCCCAATGTTGCATCCATGCGGGGAGCCATAGTAGCCGCATGTCGTATCTCTGAAACCGGAGGTGTTGGTGCAGAAACCACTGGAGGTGCTTGACCCTGATCAGACAACCCGCTAAGATAAGCAAGTACTTGGTTGATCATCTCTGGGGTAGGTTGGGGTGGCATTTCCTCATTCTGCCCTTGTTCAGTTTCCCCTTCCTCACCCTCTCTTACTACATCCTCAGTCGGTGGAGGGGTCACCGCCCTAGTATCAGATGGGCTAGGGGCTCGTCCTCTTCCTCTAGAGGACGTCCTCCCACGACCTCTTCCACGGCCTCTTGCCGTTGTTCTTCCTCGAGCCACAGCCCCAGTGGCTGGCTCTGTCGTTTCATGTCTTTTCGTTGTCGCTGCTGGTGCGGTCGTTGCTCTAGTTCTAACCATCTGCGAAATAGAGTGAAGATGGTCAGATACCAATTTGTATCACCTAGATACCAATTGGACTCAAGTAGTAGCGCGAAAGAACGAATGAAAGAATGGAATTTTCCTAAAGTCTTATAGCCTCTCAAGGAAAAGTAAAGGCGTCCCCCTACCGTTCCTTAAGACTCTACTAGACCTGTTCTTGTGTGATGAGACCAATGAACCTAATGCTCTGATACCAAGTCTGTCACGACCCAAATCGGGGACGCGACTGGCACCCACATTTTGCCCTCCTATGTGAGCGAACCAACCCATCTAAATCTTAACATTTCAATATAATATCAACAGAAATAATGCGGAAGACTTAAACTCAAAATAAACAACTCAACTATTATTAATATTCCCAAAATCTGGAAGTCATCATCACAAGAACATCTATCTCAAATTTCTAAACTAAACTATCTAAGAACAAAATACTAAAAGCTAGTCCATGCCGGAAGTTCAAGGCATCAAGACTTGAAGAAGGAGACCCAGTCCAAGCTAGACGCATTAGCTCACCCTGAATTTCCGATGGAGTGAAGACGGGCTTGATCTACTGCTGAGTCGAAGTTGACGGAACGTTTGCTGCATAACACAAATAACAAGAAGAAAAACATAAAAGTAGGGGGTCAGTACAACCACACGTACTGAGTAGATATCATCGGCTAACTCAAAATAGAAGATAATATATATCAAGTAATATTATAAATCAACTATAAACTCAACATGTAGCAACAACAAGTATCATAATCGTCAATAAATACCATCAAGTTCATTCATGAGGGCTCAAGCCTCATACCATACTCATTTGGGAATTAAGTTCATTATGTTGAGTATATTATCATCTTTCGAGATTCATTATCTTTCTTCCTCTTGTGTCGGTACGTGACACTCCGATCCCCTACCACTATGTGTCGGAACGTGACACTCCGATCCCCTATATGTGTCGGAACGTGACACTCCGATCCCCTATATGTGTCGGAACGTGACACTCCGATCCCCTATATGTGTCGGTACGTGACACTCCGATCCCCTATATCTACGTGTCGGTTCGTGACACCCGTCCCACTAATACTATGTGTCGGAACGTGACACTCCGATCCACTAATACTATGTGTCGGTACGTGACACTCCGATCCACTAATCTCATTATATCCGTTCATCAAGCCTTCTCTAAACCAAGGCATCATCAATCCCAATCCCTTTAATTCATCAAGCCTTCTTTTATACCAAGGCATTATCATTAATATCATAGATTAAAGTTTCTTTCAAGATTTGGGATTCAATGGTTTTCATCATGCTTGCTTTATCAAAATCACATAATCATGTTCATGCAAGCATACAATTAAGCATATAGACAGGTTTACAATATCATCAACACATATTATTCACTATTAAGAGTTCACTACGAGTATCGTAATATAACCATAACCTACCCCACAGAAGACTAGTGATCAACAAGCAAATTCCCAAGCTCCTATTTCTCTCCCTCTCGATCGATTTCTGCCTCTCTTCTGTTCTTTCTCTTTGTTTTATTCAAACCCTCTTTCCTTTACCCTAATACAATAATAATTAAGTGTAAAAGAGGACAATAAAAACCCCCTAATTAACTTAAGGTTACTTCTTTTAACCCCTAAGTATATTAGACTTATAAATGTTAAAACCCTCAATCTTTAGAATTAAGGAAAGAATAGTCAAAAACGACCCTTAAAACGTGTGGAGAAATCCCTAACTGTCTGGGAATGCGTGACTGTGACGGGCCGTCGTTGCCTGAGACGGTCCGTCACGATGGCCGTCGCCTCCTCCCAGATTTCAGGTGGTCTGCGACGGCCCGTCACCCCTGTGACGGTCCGTCCTGCACCTCCGCCTGACGGTCAAAAACTCGTTTCTTGCACCCAAATCTCAAAAGTTGAAGTGTTTTGCAACGGAACCTCACGACGGTTCGTCGTGGATGTGACGGCACGTCCTGCAGGTCCGTCCAATTTACAGAGAGTCGATTTCAGTACCCAATTTCAAAATTCTAAGTGCCATGGGACGACACCCTCGACGGGCCGTCGTGACCACGACGGTCCGTCGTGACCCTGTCGTCCCAGCCAGTTTTTCCAGAAATGGACTCTGTTGCTCAAAACGACTAAACAGGTCGTTACAGATGAACAGTGAATAATGAAAATAAAAAGAGAAAGTGCAAGAGCGATATACTATTGTTGTTTGCATTGGCAGCAAAATACAGGTTTATATTTTTAGAAGATGTTGACACTTTATACTTTAAAACTTTCCAAATGAATGAGAAACAACACACAATTTAATGTGAATGAAGTTAGTCAACAAACTCAAAGCCCCGTTTCTATTCTTCCTATTTATAAATGTGTATTAAGTGTTAAACATCATAACCAAAAAGAATAAGAGAATAAAGTGTGTTGTTGCCTGCTCATTTTTTGGAGAAATAAGACAGGTTGAATGACTATTTTCAGTAATGAAGGGTTTATTTTTATTAAGCAAAGTATTTTTTGTGTAAGTCATTGTTAATTTTCCCAATATAAAATTTTAACATCGGCCGTGCCCATCTGGTATATAATATACATATAGAATTATTATTTGTTGGGAGTCTTATCAAAAAAATATCTCTATTTTATTATTTAAAGGTAGGTGGAGTTAGACTCAATTTGACAACAATAAGGACGCTCCATGTAGGAATTCAGTTACCAATAAGAGTTACATCCTTTATATCTTAGGTATGCATTGACGACGAGTTTTGAGAGTTTGCTTTTTTGTTGTTATAGTATAACAATGTCTGGTAAAAAAACTAAACCGTGAATCTTACTTGATATTTTATAAAGGCCATTTGAAGGTCCAAAAGGCCCATATTAAACTTGAACTACATTTCCATTAAGTCCCTACTAAAGAAGAAGAACTCAAATCATTGAGCTACAAAAGCTCGAGATATCGATTGAAAAGGAGCCAAGTTGTGAATTTGGACAGTGCTCCGATAAATCCGAAATCTTTAAGCTAAATTACATGTGCATAATAATAATGTACATCAATGTATATGCAGTATTTTTGTCTCCAATTTAATCAAGTTCTCTGAAAATTGACCTTACAGAGAGATAAATTGCACAAAAAGCTCATTAAGATTTTGAAGAACGTGAGTTTCATTCCTCTTTTCTGCAGTTTTTTCTGTAAATTTAAATGGAAAAGTTGAAACTTTAATTGAATATTTATTTGGAGCTGAGATTCTAGAGAAAAAGAGTTTGGTGATTGAGCTTAAGATTGGAAGTTGACTCTCGCTTATTGTACAGATCTCACTCCTCAAGATAGTTCTATCTCTTGATTTTATAATGAATTATTTACTTTACTGAGTTTGAGTTGAAATTTTTGAGTTTTTTTCACTTCCTTTTTTGGGGTTATTTTAAATTTCTGTTGTGTTTAATATTTCCATTGTTTTTTAGTTTTTGAAAATTGAGTAACGAAATTTTTATTTTTTTTAAAAAGGGAACTTCTTTTGTTGTTGGAGAACACCTCAAAATCAACACATTTTGCAAACTCACTACAATGCTTAGTTGTACTTTTTTGAAATTTTAGTAATAGGTATGTCTCTATAACAATCGGGTTCAGATCAAATCATAATTTATGCCTAGTCAAATATTGATTGTTCGAAAAAAAAGAATTCCAATAGTGTTCCTAGTTTATTGAGTGAAAATATATTCATTTCATTAATTTTTATAGTCCGAGTCAACTTGCATGCCTCGACTAATCCACGGGTACATATTCTCTATCACTAGAACATATATCTTGTAACATTGCCTTACCAAAGCCTAGAAGAGTGGAGATATATCTTCATTATTTTAATTTTTTGCATCTATGGGAAATAACCTCTTTGGTTATGCAAGCCGGCTTTGTCTTGTCTTTCCATATCCTGCACATAGCAGAATCTAAAGTGCAGCAGCATTGCCCTTTGTGTTTTAGGTTATAACTAAGACGATGAATTAATGCTAGAGAAAGAGCGTTGTACGAATTGTAAAATTTACACTTCACTAAGGAAAATAGTTCAATGATTTTCTGTGATATGATGTTTAGGTGTAAAACATGGTGATTCTATGAACAAGCTTTATTTTCACACTTTTTTCTTTTTGGTGTTTTTCACACCTATAAACAGGTGCATGGGGCTGAATTGCGGTATCTTAATGTGGAACCAGTTCAAACTAATTGAACAAAAGTAGTCGATCTAGTTCGATACTCTCTTTACTTGATGAAGTTCATTTTCTCACACACCCATACTGATATTTCTAAAAGGATTCAAAGGGAGTATTTTGTTTATTTCTCCCTCATCGAACAGTTGTATGTGAGAAGGTTGGCCTTTTTGTTAACATCCAAGATAAACTTCACAATGTGGGGTGGAAGCGGAATTAAAAGAATTTAGAGTGAGAGAGAGTGAGAGAGAGATGTATTTTTAAAGGGGATGCTCTTATAATGAGGGAAAGCCCTCTATTTATACAAAAAAAACTTTACACCTTTGGCCAAAATGGCCGACACTTACTTTACACTTGGCCTTTTTACATTTGGCCGACACAAAGACAAAAAACTAACTGTTACTAATGGCCTATTTTATTATTGGCCGACATACTTTTACAATACTTTTTTACATATGGCTGATATTCAGCCGACACAAAACGATAAACACTAAAAAACAAAATACTTTACTTTTTACACATATATCTATCTCTTTTTTATCTTGTATGAATCTTCTTTCATATAGATTGCTTTATTTCTTTTGTCATTATCCCAAATCAACTGATGGTATTATGTTATATTCTCCGTTACACTTGGAGCATCTATGATCTGGGTATTTGTTGCTGATAAGTTTACAATATCTTACTAATAACTCCTCTGAAATAAATTCCTTCTTCAAGGCTCTTGTAGTTGGTTGCTCCTCTGGCTTTAGTAATGACAAAATCCATCGCTGGACTTCATCCATATATTATTTCCTTAGCTCTTTGGAGTTTTAATAAATCATTACTTGATCTCGTGCATAATAACTCCAAATAGCATTGCCACTTAAATAATTATTGGCTATTTCTTGTATAATAGTTGATATACCGATTTTTCTTTTTTTCGCATAAAAGTTTGGTATTTCCATCTTTGGTATCTCGATTTGTTTCTCTATCTCTTCTGGTATAATCATATCTCTGGTCAGGCCTATCTTCACAACTTGTATTGGCAACTTTATCTCCTCGTATAATATCTCAGTTGGTGCTGTATAGAATCTTATAAAATAGGTTTCCTTAAGTAATTCTCTTTATGTCCACAAATGCTCTATGTAATTCCGGTATTCCAATTATTTCTTCCGGTGTATGTATATACTGGTTTTAGTAGTCCATAGCTATAACTGTTTAACTAAATTTGGACTGGGTTTTAGGTTGTGCTATAAGTTTGTTATATCCCTGTAACTTCTGGGTTATATAGTCTTCTTCAGGGTTTTTTTTTTGCGTAGATCTTGGGTTCAAGTTTAAATATGTCTGGATTTTGTATATCTTTTAGATGTAGGACTACGTAATGCAGTTGTATCTCTTTTTGTCATTCTGTAGGCTAACTACATATGTGGATGTTTGTGGTTCCACGAGTATCTGTACTTGTGGTTTTTGGATAAATGGTTTTATGAATAGTTGGTTTAAATTTGTATTTTTTGGTTTCTCACTATCTTTTTTGCTCGTACCTGCAGCTGTATTTAAACAAACTTTGTTATGGGTTTTTTGGAGTCTCCCAACGTCTCCTTCTAATTATGGCTGTTTACCGTCCGCCGAACGACGTAGCTCCGCATGTTTATAGTCATGCTGCTGACTGTTAGCCTTTTCTTTCAGATCTTGTACGTCTGCTTCTATCTTTTCTATTTTTTGGCATAGATTTTTCATCATAGCCAATAGGTCTTTCATTGTATCTTTCTCTTGAGAGGTAGTCTGCAATAACGTTTTTATCTGTTTTGATTACTTCAATTGTAAATGTAAATTTAATATATTTAATACTAATCTCCTTATTTCTTTTGTTGTAACTGAATCTTCTAACTTTTTTGTTATGCACCATTTTTTCTAATGTATTATCTGTTCTTACAATAAATTTATTATAAACAATATATGGTTCGAATGCTAATAAACACTTGTATAATGCAAATAACTCTTTTCTATTTATTTCCCATTTTATTTGTGCTTCTGTATAGGATCCTGAATAATATCTACAATGATGTTCTATTTTTTCTTTGTCATATTTGTATTTTAAAACTCCTCCGTAACTATGATCACTTGAATCTGTTTCAACAATATAAGTAAATGTTTTATTTTCATCAGGAAAATATAGTTTTGGTAATTTCTTACATAAATTCTTAATATTTCTTATATGTTCTTTATCTTTATTGTCGAAATAGTATTCAACATATTTTTTATGTTTTTTATGTAGTGGTTTTAGATGTTCTGCTAATTTTGGTATATATTCTCTTACTTGATTTACTAATCCTAGAAAGGATTGTAATTTCATTGTTGTTTCTATATTTTCATCAATAGTAATTATTTTATACTATATGAGTTTGCATTTTATCCATTTCTATCTATTTGTATTCCTAGAAAATTCTATCTGTGATTCATAATTTCTGCTTTCTTTTTACTTAAGCTTATACCTGAGTGTTTAATTATGTGTATAAATTTTTCTAATAATCTTATATGTTGATCTGTGTCTTAGAATATAGAATATATCATCTATATATATAATACAATACAATTTCTAACTTGTTAAAACAGTGATCCATAAAATGTTTGTATCTACCTGGTGCATTTTATATCCAAATGGTAAAACATTCCATTCATAGAAAACCTTGCGGTACTGTGAATGCTGTTAGCTGTTTAGATTCTCTTCTAGTTTTATGTGGTAAAATCCCGATTTACAGTCAAATTTACTAAAAAAAATATATCCTTGTATTTGTCTTATTTTTATTATTTTGTTTGTATTGGATAATTGTATGTTTTAGTTTTGGCATTTAGATTACGATAATCTATGACCATTCTACTTTTACCTCTTTTTTGTTCACTATGTTTTATAAACTATAAATGTTGGACTTGTATGTTTACATTGCTTTCTTGTATGTAATATTTCTAATAATTCATCTATATGTATTTTAAATTCTTTTAAATCATCAAAGTTATATTTTAATGGTTTCTGTGTTATTATACTTTTTTCATCTATTAATTCATTTTTACTTTGTCTTTGTTTTTCCCATCCTTGTAATGGATTTTTCATTGTATAATTGTTCTAGTTGTTCATAATTATTTTAAGTTGTCTATTGTAAATATAATTATTTCTAATTGTGATATCTGTTTCTTATATATTTTCCATTTCTTGGTTTATTTTTTCACTTCCTTTTATCCATTCCATGTGTTTTCGTTGCTTATTATTTACTCTTTTTGCTCCTATTTTGTTTCCGCATGGTGTGGTAAACCACCATTGTGTTTTGTTATTATATGTGGATAAAATCTATCTAAAAATGGCATTCCTAAAAACATATCTTTTGTGGTAAATTCAAAATTTTACATTTCTTCTATTGTTAATATTTTATCCCATATTTGTATTTTATATTTTTTGCTTTATATTTAATCATACTTCCTTCATTATTAAATCCTGTTACTACCATAGGTGTTTTTAATTTTCCCATTTATCTTCTCGAAAGCAATTATATTATATATATTCGCTTCTGCTCCTGTATCTATCATAGGGGTATAATATCTGTTGTGATATCCTTTCAATAATTTTTGCAAGTATAAATATTTTCATTAATCATTTTGTTCTTTTTATAATTTTTTTCTTATTTGACAGGTTATTGTTAATTTTCATTTTCTATGTTGTACAGTTTAACTTTTTCTAACCATTTTATCCTAATGTAATATTATGTTTCCTTGGTATATTTTTAAATGGTATTACTAAGGGTATTCCTCCTATAATTATTTCTTTTTCCGTTGTTTCTTCATTTGTTTTACTATCTCACTAGGTAATCCAGGGCATATGTGTCCTATTTATAATTTCTTCTTCTAATACTAACTCTCTGTTATGTAATTTCTTCTGTCCGGTATTATTAAGATTTATATTTCTTTGATCTATTATTCCTGTTAAGAAAAATGATATGGTGTTATTTCTTCCTTATCTAATAAGTTATGTGGGATTTCATAGTTTCTTTTCGATGTACTCATTCTTGATGAGGTACCTCTTGTTAACGTATTTGGTACGCTTGAAGTGCTTAATCTTTCTTTTACAATTTCTAAATCTTCTTCTGTATCAATATCTTTATAACTATAGTCATTATTTTCTATTACAATAATTATCTTTTCGAAAGGATTTTCTATTTTTATTTTATCAATTTTATTTCTTGCTGTTATTTTATGTTTTGCTGTTAATATATATAAGTTTTTGCATCTTGCTGTAAATATTTTATTGTCTGGTGCTAACTCTATTCCAGACATTTTCCAATATAATACTAATAATTTATCTATATTCCTATCCGTTAATGCTACTGTATAATTGGCACTTATTATAAATTTAAATTTTTGGTATATTAAATTTCCTTTTACTGCACTTATTACGCTTTTTTTATAGGTTGTATAATTCTATCATCTGCTAAATATATTTCAATAGGTGTATCTATTCCTTCTCTAAAACAAGTTTTTATTAATATTTCTGTTCCTCCTAAATGTACATATTTTATAGGTGTTTTAGCTTTTATATCTTGTATTTCTTTATTTATTATTCTTCTACTTAGTATAGGTATATATGATTTTCCTCTTGCATATTTACAATCTATAATATGTTCTTTCTGACTAACTACATAATATTCTTCCTTTAGTCTTTTAAACCAATTTCTTAAGGTAGGTATTTCAAATACTTTTTAAACACTTAAGTCTAATTCTTTTCCTTTTATTTGTTCAAAATTTATATTATCAAATATAATTTTTTGGTCTGATAACTCTTCATTTTGATAATCTTCTTTGGATATTATTTTTATATCGTCTTCAGACATTATATTTCTTCGTCTATCATATCATTATCTAGATTAATATATTCTTCTTCATTTCTGTTTCTTTGTCTGATACTTCGTATATATACTATCATTTTCACTTAGTTCATAGTCTATATATTCTATTTGCATATATTTGTCACTATATAATTATTTCTGCAATTTGCTCTTTGGGTCTTTTGTTACACATACAATCTCTAGCTATGTGTCCTATCTTTTCGCAATTATACATGTACATTGGGATATTTTTCTTTTAGGTCTATATGTTCTTTTCATTTTAATTCTTTACATAATATCTTTGTCTTGGTTTTTGTATTTTATACATAGTTTGGTTTTTATAATTTTTATATTGCCTAGGTTTTTTTTTATAATTTTTTGTTATGCATCCAAACTGTGGTGCTGTTTTATTTTTACAACAGGTTAAATTTTTGTTTAGTACTTTTTCCATTTTTAATTTTTCTTTTTGATTTTCACATAGTTGTATGAACCATTGATGTAAAAATTTTATTCTTGCTCGTAAAGTATCTATTAATCCTTCATCATTCCAATCTTTTATTACTTTTGTACTAAATGGTTCTGGTAATTTCGTAAAATATTGTTTTCTTATTTCTTTTGCTTCATCAAAATTGTATTTTGCTTTGTAATAAATTCTTTAAATGCACAATTGTATCTTCTACATAACACATTTTACAATAACTAATTTGTCATAAGTTGCCTATTTATTATTTTTCCCTGTTTTGTTCTCTTATATCCGTGGTCATACTACCAAATTCACTTCTTATTGCTGATTCATATTTATCTAGTATATCTATATTTGTTGCTGATGGAGATCCATCTATTTTCTTGTCACTTCTAAGTACTTCTAAACTTTCTGAGGGTAGATTTTCTATCCATAATCTTGTTGTTCCTACATATGTTCTTTCTATATACCTTGGTGTTTCTGTTGTTTTTATTTTGTTATCTATTAGTTGCTTAGACATATTTCCTATCCATAGTAATATTGCTTTATTTATATTTTTTAACACAATCTAGATGTAAGAAATTATATTGCTCGTTTATTGGTTTTGGTATCCAATTTTTATTTAATCTACTATTCTATATTGCGTTAGTTCTATCTGATTGCTGATAACTTTCTGTATAATAAGTTGGTGGTGTCCATCTGGGACTAATTCTAGGACTATTTCTTGGACTATTGTCGGGAGTTTTAACTCTTGACGTACTAGGTCTATTCATATCTCCTGTGTTTATTTCTAATTTTTTTTGTTTATTTACATGTTCTAGAATTTCTGTATATGTCTCATTTATATCACTTATTTCAGATTTTTGATCATTTATTGTTTCTGATTCATTTTTCGTTTATTTCATTTACTTCAAGATCTTCATTTAGTTTTTGTTCCATCTCTGTTATTTCATTAGTTAATTCAAGCTCTTTATCTTTTTCTTTTTGTTTTTGTTTAGTTTCATATAATAATTTTAACCTAGCTAATTCTTTTTCTAATTCACTTATTGTTGTATATTTTATTTCTTCTAAATGTTGTACTTCTTGTTTTGCTTGTATTTTTATTTTTTCAATTTCTTTTGATTTGTCTATTTCTTCATTTTCTTTTGTTATTCTTATCATAGCTGCTAAACTATCTTCTAATTTTTCAGTTTCTTTTTCTAACATTAAATATAGGTTATTTCCTATTTTCTTATATCTTCTTCCTAAATTTTAAAACATTATTTTTATTATCATTCCGTCTTGATTTCATATGTCTTTGCGTCTACTGCAAATTCTTCTTTGTTCATTATAATTTATGTATTATATTATGTTGTAGCCTATATTCAAGACAATCTATTTCTAGTTCTAACATAAATATAATTTTCTTTGTGATAATATTGATTATTACATACTCGTGCTAAATATTTTCTTCTAATCTTCCTTTTTCTATGTTGTAATTCTGTTATTTTTCAGCTATTTTTCTATCAATTGTTGTTTATATTTTCTTGTTCATACTGTTTTTTCAAATAACAAACATATTTGTATGTTTTTGAAAATTAGATTTATCAAATGATCTTTTTATCGTTACTTGTTTTGATGAGTTTTGATAGTTCATATTCCATGTATAAAGGTTTTAATTCTTTACATATCTTTCGTACCTTTTTATCTATCTTGATTTTTGTTGTTTTAGTTTCTTTGTTTGGTGTTGTATTATTCTTCATAAAATTTCTTTCTATAATATTACTTTTTATGTAGATCTAATCGTTGTATTTCATTAGCATTGTTTATAATATTCTAGATGTTCAACTTCTCGAGTTCTTAAATAATTGAATAAATTTTCAATTAGTAATTTTTCATGTAGATCTATGTTTTTCTATTTTTACCCAATATTGTTGTATTCGTAATTTATCATTGGTCTCGAATATATCTATATCATCATATAAATCATTTATGTCATAGTAAATTCATCATAAAAATTATCTTGTATATCTAATTCTGTCCAACCTTGAGTTGTTACTTCTATTACTTCATATGTTACTAATATGTCATAATTTCTTCTTTATATCAGTATTAATGTCTTTTAATATATAAAGTAATAATATCTTGTAATTATCATCATCATCTATTAAATAGGTATTCATTTTATTCATTTTTGCTAAAAGTTTTATTCCTTCCAACCTCTTAATGGATTATACTTATTTATTATGAAATAATAATGATTTAATAATCATCTCGTCTAGTCACTACTACAACATTCTTCTTTGATTAGTTACCCTAACAGCGCCTCAACTTTGTTTACTCCCCTAAACGACCTTCTTGCCTATCGGTTTCAACCTTAGGATGACATAGTCTTGGCATACTTGTTCATAGAATATTTCTGTAGCAAACCTTCAAAAGATGCGTATTATAACATTATTAAGAAATGATAAACAATTATAATCAACAAGAGATTATCAGGAATAAAGAAATTTAGCTACTCATGAAGGTAAAAATGTATACCTGCTTATGTAGATTTGTTATCTCTGATGTGTTTTCCATATCTTCTCTTTTGATTATCTAGCTCTGATACCAATGTGGGGTGGAAGCGGAATTAAAAGAATTCAGAGTGAGAGAGAGATGTATTTTTAAAGGGGATGCTCTTATTATGAGGGAAAGCCCTCTATTTATAGCCAATAATTATTTAAGTGGCAATGCTATTTGGAGTTATTATGCACGAGATCAAGTAATGATTTATTCAAACTCCAAAGAGCTAAGGAAATCAGATATGGATGAAGTCCAGCGATGGATTTTGTCATTACTAAAGCAAGAGGAGCAACCAACTACAAGAGCCTTGAAGAAGGAATTTACTTCAGAGGAGTTATTAGTAAGATATTGTAAACTTATCAGCAACAAATACCCAGATCATAGATGCTCCAAGTGTAACGGAGAAGATAACGTAATACCAGCAGTTGATTTGGGATAATGACAAAAGAAATAAAGCAAGCTATATCAAAGAAGATTCATACAAGATAAAAAGGAGATAGATATCTGTGTATAAAGTAAAGTATTTTGTTTTTTAGTGTTTATCGTTTTGTGTCGGCTGAATGTCAGCCATATGTAAAAAAGTATTGTAAAAGTATGTCGGCCAATAATAAAATAGGCCATTAGTAACAGTAAGATTTTTGTTTTTGTGTCGGCCAAATGTAAAAAGGCCAAGTGTAAAGTAAGTGTCGGCCATTTTGGCCAAAGGTGTAAAGTTTTTGTGTATAAATAGAGGGATTTCCCTCATAATAAGGGCATCCCCTTTAAAAATACATCTCTCTCTCACTCTCTCTCACTCTGAATTCTTTTAATTCCGCTTCCACCCCACATTGGTATGGATTTAGTTTGGTATGCATTTCTTATTAACAATTGCATGCAAACGTGACAGATACTCGAGGAAGATATAATTCATAACTTGTTAACTTTAGGCGAGAATACACTTTATCTTATTCCGATTGATGAGGATGTATTATCCTTTGAATTTGCTGTTTCTCATAAAGTACGTCTGTTTCTCACAGTTTGATAAAAAAAAATTATTTTACCATATTTAAAGATTAGCATATGTAAAAATATTCATATATATACACAGAGAAAAACCTTAGTGACGTCTACATGGCGCCACCATCATCCAAAAAACCTTTTTATTTTAATATATTCCCAGGAATAACCTTCCCTTTAAGAACTCCTACATTAAAAAACACTTCTAATACAGAGTTATTATGCTTCTAATACATTTTCTTTTGATAGGTACATCATTCATCTTCTGGAAAATTCATCATTAATTATTTTTACATACAGGGAAAAGAAAGTGGAAGATTCACATGAACCAATAGACTATGAGGGAGGAGAAAACACAGAATACTCAAAAGAAATTCCTAAAGGATGGGAGGCTTCCATTTCAAACAGAAGAGTTTATACGAGAAAGTCTAAAAAGTTAAAAAACTTATTCATAGACGACAACGCATAGAGTGACGAGTACACCATAAAAAGGGCAAGGTAGAGGCTTTTTCTATTCTAGGGACCTTAATATTATTAGTTTTATCAAGTAGTGTCAATTTGTTAGTTGCAAAACTTTACATGTCAACCAATGGCTAATTGGTATATCATATGGTGTTAATGTCTGTTATGGTAGGTAATTATAGCCAAAAATACTCCCCTTACTATGAATGTAAATGTCTATAAAAGTTGTCTTGTTTATGTGCCATATGCCGATCCATATGTTTGCTCTTAAAGTTATATGGTACCTAACCCTACTCACCAAGATGTGAATAAATCCTTCAAGCAATGGCATTTTAAAGCTCCAGAAGAACAAACCTATTACACTGCGGCATTACATAGGTGTCACTGAAAATGTAATTTTTTAACACTTATTTAATTACACTAAAACAAAAAAAAAAAAGATTCAACCAAATTTGAAAATCACAGTGTCGCGCGAAGCACGGAAAATTTTTCTACACTCATCTTCTGTAAAAGAGCAAATTGATGTTCATTTGTTACAATACATTGTCCATGCTTCACGCGGCACCGTGATTTTCAAATTTGGTTGAATATTTTTTTTTGTTTTAGTGTAGTTAAATAAGTTTTAAAAAATTAAAATTTGAAAATCACGGTGTGCACCATAATTGTCAAAAATTAATATCAATTTTCTCTTTTACAGCAGATGAGTGTGCCTGATCTAAATACTGCCATACTTTTGGGAGGTAGCATGCCTTCTTTCTTTCACTCAGCCCTTCCCTATCTCCTCCCTCATTATATTTCATATAATGTAGTTATAAAACACATAAGATTAGTGTGTGACCTCATGGTGTCACGACCCAAAACCGAGCCGCGACTGGCACCCACATTTACCCTCCTATGTGAGCGAACCAACCAATCTAAACCTTAACATTTCAACATATATCAACAGAACATAATGCGGAAGACTTAACTCATTAATAAAATCAAATCACTAACTATTATTATCCCCAAAATCTGGAAGTCATCACCACAAGAACATCTATAATCAAATGACTAAACTAAGAGTATTCTAAAAGCTAGTCCATGCCGAAAGCTCAAGGCATCAAGACTTGAAGAAGAAGATCCAGTCCAAGCTAGAAGCATTAGCTTACCCTGAATTTCCGATGTAGTAAAGACTGGCTTGAATTACTGTTGAGTCGAAGACGACGGCACGTTTGCTGTACTCCAGAAATAACAAAGAAGAAAACATAAAAGTAGGGTCAGTACAAAACACGGGTACTGAGAAGATATCATCGGCCAACTCAAAATAGAAAACAGTATATACCAAGTAATATCATTAAATCAACTATGATACTGAATATGTAGCAACAACAAGTACTATATCATTAATAATTATTGTCAAGTTCGCGCATGAGGACTCAAGCCTCGATACCATACTCATTTTGAAATTAGATTCATTAGATTGAGTATATTAACATCTTTCAAGATTCATTATCTTTATTTCTCTTGTGTCGGTACGTGACACTCCGCTCCCTCATATTCATTAATCCTCTTGTGTCGGTACGTGACACTCCGATCCCCTACTACTATGTGTCGGAACGTGACACTCTGATCCCCTAAATCTACATGTCGGTTCGTGACACCCGATCCCCTAAATCTACTTGTCGGTTCGTGACACCCGATCCCCTAAATCTACGTGTCGGTTCGTGACACCCGGTCCCCCTAATACTACGTGTCGGTTAGTGACACCCGATCCCTTAATTCTATGTGTCGGAACGTGACACTCCGATCCCCTAATCTCCTTCTATCAATTTATCAAGCCTTGTTTCTCACTAAGACATCATCAATCTCATTATTTTAGTTCATCACGCCTTCTTTTATACCAAGGCCTCATCATTAACAAGAGATTAGGTTTTTATCAAGATTTTGGATTCAATAGCTTCATCAATACTTAATATAGTCACAATTATATAATCACATTCATGCATGCATACGATCAAGCACATTGCAGGGTTTACAACATCATCAATACATATCATTCGCTATTAAGAGTTTTACTACGAATATCGTAAGAGAAACCATAACCTACCTCCACCAAAGACTAGTGATCAAGCAAGAAATTCCCAAGCTTTGTTCTTCTTCTTCCTCGTTCGACTCTCTCTCTCTTTCTCTTTCTATTTTCTTATTCAAACCCTCTTTCTTTAACCCTAATTAGCATATAATTAAGAATGAAAGATGGCAATAATAACCCACTAATTAACTTAAGGTCACCTCTTTTAACCCCCAAGTAATAAGACTTATAATCCTTAGCCCTCTAACTTTATGATTAAAGTAGGAATAGTCCAAAACGTCCCTTAAAACGTGTAAAGAAATCCGACCCAGACTGGGATTACGTAACCTGTGGCGGGCCGTCATTCCTGCGACGGTCCGTCCTGCAGGTCGTCGCAAGGTTCAGAGACCCAAATTTTTACCAAGGGTCTGTGACGGTCCGTCACGCCTGTGACGGTCCGTCCTGCAAGTTCGTCACGAAGTTCAGGAAGTCGATTTTCAGTACCCTATTTCAGAATTTCTAAGTATATAGAAACGGGACCCTGCCATGGTCCGTCGTGCCCATGACGGTCTGTCTTAAGGTCCGTTGTCTCAGCCAATTTTCCAGAAATAAAATCTGCTGCTCAAAACGACTAAACAGGTCGTTACAATAGATTCCAATTTACCCATCGTTCGTCCTCAAACGATCACAAGAAGAAAAACAAGGGCGAGAAGGAGTACCTGAATCCTTAAACAGATGTGGGTATTTTTCTTGCATATCTGCCTCCTTCTCCCAAGTGGCTTCTTCAACTGGTCGATTCTTCCATTGCACCTTGATGGATGCAATCTCCCTCGACCTCAACTTGCGAACTTCTCTATCTAAAATAGCAACAGGCTCCTCCTCATAAGACAAATTTTCATCAAGCAAAACTGAATCCCAACGGATAATGTATTTTCCATCCCCATGGTATCTTTTCAACATAGACACATGGAATACCGGATGTACTCCGGACAGCCCTGGGGGCAAGGCTAGCTCAAAGCCACCTCCCCTACTCGCTTAAGTACTTCAAATGACCCATGTACCTCGGACTTAGCTTACCTCTTTTACCAAACTGCATCACCCCTTTCATTGGCGAAACTTTCAACAAGACTTGTTCACCCTCCATGAACTCTAAGTCTCTAACCTTTCGATCTGCATATTCTTTTTGTCTACTTTGCGCCGCTAGAAGCTTTTCTTGAATAGATTTCACTTTCTCTATCGAATCCCTCAAAAGGTCAGTACCCCAAGGTCTAACCTCAAATGCATCAAACCACCCAATGGGAGACCTACATCTCCTACCATACAATGCTTCAAATGGGGCCATATCAATGCTTGAGTGATAACTATTATTGTATGAAAAATCCGCTAAGGGTAAGAAGTTATCCGAATGACCACCAAATTCTATCACACAAGCACGAAGCATATCCTCAAACACTTGAATCGTTCGCTCAGACTGACCATTGGTCTGAGGATGGAACGCGGTACTAAGGTCCAACCTAGTACCTAATTCCGCATGCAGTGTTTTCCAAAACTTAGAAGTAAACTGCGTACCTCTATCTGATATGATGGATAGTGGAACCCCATGCAATTGAACAATTTCTGAGATATAGATCTTGGCTAACTTCTCGGCATTGTAAGTCACCTTAACCGGAATAAAATGCGCAGACTTAGTTAACCTATCAACAATCACCCAAATAGAGTCGTACTTACCCATCGTCTTTGGAAGACCAACCACGAAGTCCATTGCGATTCTCTCCCACTTCAATTCAGGAATGGGCATTCTTTGAAGTGTTCCTCCGGGCCTCTGGTGTTCATACTTTACTTGTTGACAGTTTGGACATTTGGCAATGAAGTCAACAATATCGCGCTTCATTCTACTCCACCAAAAGTGTTGCTTTAGGTCACGATACATCTTGGTTGCACCCGGATGTATAGAATACCTTGAACTATGAGCCTCTGTCAGAATAGTGTTGATCGAATCATCGACACGGGGTACACATACCCTTCCCTTAATCCTCAAAAAACCTTCCTCGTTGAATGTTGCTTCTTTAGCCTCTCCTTGCAACACTTTATCTCGAATCCGGATCAATTTCTCATAATTAAACTGCTTTCCCTTAATCTTGTCAAGGAAGGAAGATCTTGCCTCCACACAAGCTAAAAATCCTCCCTTCTCATTTACTTCTAATCTCATAAGTTCGTTAGCCAAAATCTGAACTTCTCTAGCCAATGGGCGTCTAGAAGCTTGCAAGTGAGCTAGACTTCCCATGCTTCCCGCCTTTCTATTTAAAGCATCTGCTACAACATTCGCCTTCCCCAGATGATACAAAATAGTTATGTCGTAGTCCTTCAGTAGTTCCATCCATCTCCTCTGTCTCAAGTTCAAATCTTTCTGAGTAAAGACATACTGTAAGCTACGATGATCCGTATAGACTTCACACTTAACCCCATATAAATAGTGCCTCCATTGCTTCAATGCAAATACTACCGCGGCCAATTCCAAATCATGGGTCGGATAGTTACGTTCATGCACTTTTAATTGCCTCGAAGCATAAGCAATCACATTCTTCTCTTGCATTAGCACTGCACCCAAGCCTGAATAGGATGCATCACAATGAACAATGAAGTTCTTACCCTCTACTGGCAAGGTAAGGATAGGTGCGGTAGTCAACAAAGTCTTGAGTTTCTGAAAGCTTTCCTCACACTCATCCGACCATACAAATGGAACATTTTGCTTAGTCAAGTTCGTCAGTTGGGAAGCAATAGAAAAGAATCCCTTGACAAATCGGCGGTAGTAGCTAGCTAACCCAACAAAGCTCCTTATTTCTGACACATTAGTAGGTCTTACCCAATTCTTCACTGTCTCAATCTTAGGAGGATCTACCATCACTCCCTCCTTAGAAACCACGTGCCCCAAGAAGGACACTGCATCTAGCCAGAACTCACACTTAGAGAACTTGGCATAATGCTTTTTCTCCCTCAACATTTCCAATACCATTCTCAAATGCTCCTCATGTTCCTCCTTACTTTTAGAGTATATCAGTATATCATCAATAAATACGATCACGAAAAGATCCAAATATGGCATAAAAATCCCGTTGATCAAACTCATGAACGCAGAAGGGGCATTCGTAAGACTAAAAGACATCACTACAAATTCCTAATGCCCATACCTGGTTCGAAAAGCAGTCTTTGGCACATCCATTGCCCGTATTTTCAATTGATGATAACCGGATCTCAAGTCAATCTTAGAGAATACACAAGCACCTTGTAACTGATCGAACAAGTCATCAATGCGAGGAAGGGGATACTTGTTCTTAATAGTTATCTTGTTCAGTTGTCTATAGTCTACGCACATCCAAAAACTACCGTCCTTCTTCTTCACAAACAAAACCGGAGCACCCCAAGGAGATGCACTTGGTCTAATGAAGCCTTTGCTCAACAACTCTTGAAGTTGTGCCTTTAACTCTCTTAACTCAGCGGGAGCCATTCTATAAGGGGGTATAGAAATGGGGTGAGTGCCCGGTTCAAGGTCGATGCAGAAGTCAATATCCCTATCTTGTGGCATACCATGAAGATCTGCAGGGAACACATCCAAAAACTCACGGACTACCGAAACCGACTCAATCGAGGGTACTTGAGTAGTGTCATCCTTGAGATGGGCCAAGAAAGCTAAACACCCTTTACTAACCATTTTCTTAGCACGAAGAAAGGAGATGATACGCACCGGATTGGAAGTGTAGTCGCCCTCCCACACTAACGGATCTGTCCCAGGCTTGGCTAACGTCACCGTTTTAGCATTACAATCCAAGATCGCAGATTGCGGAGAAAGCCAAATCATACCCAGAATTACATCAAAATCAACCATTTCTAAGATAATCAAATCTACATAAGTGTTGCTCCCCACAAAGTTCACCAAACAAGACCTATATACCTTTTCAACTACCACAAACTCACCCACCGGAGTAGAAACACGAATAGGCATATCAAGTAATTCACAATGTAAATTTAGACCATTAGCAAATGAGGAGGATACATAAGAAAATGTGGATCCGGGATCAAACAATACAGAAGCCATGCAATCACAAACCAGAAGATTACCTGTGATGACAGCATCAGATGTCTCCGCCTCCGATCTCCCAGGGAAAGCATAACAATGGGCCCTTTCATTTGTTTGTCCGTTGCCCCTACCATGTTGTGATGTAGTGGCTCCAGTTTGCCCATCACCTCTGCCGTTTTGGTGACCACCATTACCTCGACTACCACGTCCTCCAGAATAACGGCCTCTACCATGACCACCTCTACCTCTAGCTATTGGGGGTCTATAACTCTGTTTGGGACAATTTCTCCTAATATGTCCAGTCTCCCCACATCCATAACACTCTGTAGAGTCAAGTAGAGGTCTCTCAGAGAAGTGTTGACCTGTCTGAGGTGGACCCCCAACTACAGTCTATAGTGAAGACTGAATTGGTCGGACTGAGTAACCTCCGAAACCCTGTCCTCTCGAGTAAGAACCATTAAACTCACCTCCCTTTCGAAACCTTTTTGATGTTGATGTCGAGGTGAAGTCATCGGGCTTCACTCCTTCCACCTCTATAACGAAGTCTACCACTTCTTGGAAGGATTTTGCCGTAGCCGCTACCTGTCAGGCCGAAATCCGCAACTCTGATCTCAACCCCTTCACCAACCGGCGAATCCGCTCTTGTGGACTGAAACAGAGTTGAGTGGCATACCTTGATAAAGCACGAAACTTAGCCTCATATGCATTAACCGACATCCTACCTTGATCTAGGCTCAAGAATTCATCTCTTTTCCTATCTCTCAAAGTCCGTGGGATGTACTTTTCCATAAACAAGTTAGAGAATGTTACCCAAGTCATAGGTGGTGCCTCTGTTGGTTGACACTCAACATGTGACCGCCACCACATTTTGGCGTGCCCTTGAAACTGATAAGTCACGAACTCAACACCAAACCGTTCTACTATACCCATCTTATGTAGTAGCTCATGACAGTCTACCAGAAAATCGCAACCATCCTCAGATTCAGCACCCTTGAAGACTGGAGGTTTCAATTTCAAGAACTTACTGAAAAGTTCATGCTGATCATTTGTCATTATGGGCCCCATAGTCATACGAGGAAACGAGCCTATTTCCAATGAGGCATCCATACGGGGAGCCCCAGCAGCGGCATGTCGTACCTCTGAAACCGGAGGTGTTGGTGCACAAAACACTAGGGGTGCCTGACCCTGATCAGATAACCCGCTAAGATAAGCCAGAACCTGATTGATCATCTCTGGGGTAGGTTGGGGTGGCATTTCCTCATTCTGCACTTGTTCGTTTTCCCCATCCTCCCCCTCTCTTACTACTTCCTCAGTCGGTGGAGGAGTCACCGCCCTAGCATCAGACGGACTAGGTGCTCGTCCTCTTCCTCTAGAGGACGTCCTCCCACGACCTCTGCCACGGCCTCTAGCCGCTGTTCTCCCTCGAGCCACAGCCCCAGTGGCTGGCTCAGTTGTATCTTGCCTTGCTGGTGTTGGTGTTGGTGCGGTCGTTGCTCTGGTTCTAACCATCTGCGAAAAGAGTGAAGATGGTCAGATACCAATTTGTATCACCTAGATACCAATTGGATTCAAGTAATAGCACGAAAGAATGAAAGAAAGAATGGAATTTTCCTAAAGTCTTATAGCTTCTCAAAGAAAAGTAAACGCGTCCCCCTACCGTTCCTTAAGACTCTACTAGACTCGTTCTTGTGTGATGAGACCAACGAACCTAAGGCTCTGATACCAAGTTTGTCACGACCCAAAACTGAGCCGCGACTGGCACCCACATTTACCCTCCTATGTGAGCGAACCAACCAATCTAAACCTTAACATTTCAACATATATCAACAGAACGTAATGCGGAAGACTTAACTCATTAATAAAATCAAATCAATAACTATTATTATCCCCAAAATCTGGAAGTCATCACCACAAGCACATCTATAATCAAATGACTAAACTAAGAGAATTCTAAAAGCTAAAACAAGTAAAAGCTAGTCCATGCCGAAAGCTCAAGGCATCAAGACTTGAAGAAGAAGATCCAGTCCAAGCTAGAAGCATTAGCTCACCCTGAATTTCCGATGTAGTAAAGACTGTCTTGAATTACTGTTGAGTCAAAGACGACGGCACGCTTGCTGCACTCCACAAATAGCAAAGAAGAAAACATAAAAGTAGGGGTCAGTACAAAACACGGGTACTGAGTAGATATCATCGGCCAACTCAAAATAAAAAACAGTATATACCAAGTAATATCATAAAATCAATTATGATACTCAACATGTAGCAACAACAAGTACTATATCATTAACAATTACCGTCAAGTTCGCGCATGAGGACTCAAGCCTCAATACCATACTCATTTGGGAATTAGATTCATTAGATTGAGTATATTAACATCTTTAAAGATTCATTATTTTTATTTCTCTTGTGTCGGTACATGACACTCCGCTCCCTCATATTCATTAATCCTCTTGTGTCGGTATGTGACACTCCGATCCCCTACTACTATGTGTCGGAACGTGACACTCCGATCCCCTAAATCTACGTGTCGGTTCGTGACACCCGATCCCCTAAATCTACGTGTCGGTTTGTGACACCCGATCCCCTAAATCTACGTGTCAGTTCGTGACACCCGGTCCCCCTAATACTACGTGTCGGTTCGTGACACCCGATCCCTTAATTCTATGTGTCGGAACGTGACACTCCGATCCCCTAATCTCCTTCTATCAATTTATCAAGCCTTCTTTCTCACTAAGGCATCATCAATCTCATTATTTTAGTTCATCACGCCTTCTTTTATACCAAGGCCTCATCATTAACAAGAGATTAGGTTTTTATCAAGATTTTGGATTCATAGCTTCATCAATACTTAATATAGTCACAATTATATAATCACATTCATGCATGCATACGATCAAGCACATAGCAGGGTTTACAACATCATCAATACATATCATTCGCTATTAAGAGTTTTACTACGAATATCGTAAGAGAAACCATAACCTACCTTTACCGAAAACTAGTGATCAAGCAAGAAATTCCCAAGCTTTGTTCTTCTTCTTCCTCGTTCTACTCTCTCTCTCTTTCTCTTTCTATTTTCTTATTCAAACCCTCTTTCTTTTACCCTAATTAGCATATAATTAAGAATGAAAGATGGCAATAATAACCCACTAATTAACTTAAGGTCACCTCTTTTAACCCCCAAGTAATTAGACTTATAATCCTTAGCCCTCTAACTTTATGATTAAAGTAGGAATAGTCCAAAATGTCCCTTAAAACGTGTAATGAAATCCGACCCAGACTGG
>JAKWIY010001021.1:0-26032 GCA_027704805.1 Solanum corneliomulleri
TGCTTGCATGATTATGATTATGAAATTGTGATGAACTAACAAAGCATGATGAAGCTATTGAATCCCAAATCTTGAAAGAACCCTAATTCGCTTGATATATTAAATAATAAGATTGATGATGCCTTAGTAATGAAAGAAGGCTTGATAAATTATATAATAAGATGCCTTAGTGTAAAAGAAGGCTTGATGAATTAGGGATCGGGTGCCACGTTCCGGTACCAGGATAGAATGAATATGAGGATCGGAGTGTCATGTTCCGACACTAGGATAGAATATGGATCGGGTTGCCACGTTCCGGTACCACAGGATAGAATGAATATGAGGATCGGAGTGTCACGTTCCGACACACCAGGATAGAATATTGGATCGGGTTTGCCACTTTCCGGTACCAAGGATAAATGAATATGAGGACGGAGTGTCACGTTCCGACACAAGGATAGACATGAGGATCGGAGTGTCACGTTCCGACACCAGGATAGTATATGAGAGCGGTGGCCACGTTCCTGTACCAGGATAGAATGAATATGAGGATCGGAGTGTCAACGTTCCGGCAACCAGGATAGAAATGAGGAGCGGAGTGTCACGTACCGACACAAGAGGAAGAAAGATAATGAATCTTGAAAGATAATGAATATACTCAATCTAACGAACTTAATTCCCAAATGAAGTATGGTATTGAGGCTTGAGTCCTCATGTGTGAACTTGACGGTAATTGTTAATGATAAAGTATTGCTGTTGCTACATGTTGAGTATTGTAGTTGATTTACATTATTGTTGATATATATTGTTCCCTATTTTGAGTTAGCCGATGATATCTACTCAGTACTTGTGGTTGTACTGACCCCCTACTTTTATGTTTCCTTCTTGTTATTTGTGTAATACAGCAAACGTTCCGTCAACTTCGACTCAGCAGTAGATCAAGCCAGTCTTCACTACCTTCGGAAATTCAGGGTGAGCTAATGCGTCTAGCTTGGACTGGGTCTTCTCTTCTTCAAGTCTTGATGCCTTGAACTTCCGGCATGGACTCTAGCTTTTTTTTAGTTATTCTTAACTTCTTAGACATTCCTAGTTAGTAATTTGAGATAGATGTTTCTTCTTGTGATGATGACTTCAGATTTTGGGGATGATAATAATAGTCGAGTTGTTTTATTTTATGAGTTTTAAGTCTTCCGCATTATTTTCTGTTGATATTATATTGAAGTGTTTAAGTTTAGATGGGTTGGTTCGCTCACGTAGGAGGGTAATGTGGGTGCCAGTCGCGGCATCGACTTGGGGTCGTGACAAAACTTGGTATCAGAGCATTAGGTTCATTGGTCTCATCACACAAGAACAGGTTTAGTAGTAGAGTCTTAAGGAGACGGTAGGGGGACGCCTTACTTTTCCTTGAGAGGCTATAAGACTTTAGGAAAATTACATTCTTTTCATTCATTCTTCTTTCGTGCTCTACTACTTGAGTCCAATTGGTATCTAGGTGATACAAATTGGTATCTGACCATCTCACTCTATTTCGCAGATGGTTAGAACTAGAGCAACGACCGCACCAGCAGCAACAACGGAAAGACAGAAACAACTGAGCCACCACTGGGCTTTGGCTCGAGGAAGAAACAGCGGCAAGAGGCCGTGGAAGAGGTCGTGGGAGGACGTCCTCTAGAGGGAGAGGACGAGCCCCTAGCCCCCATCTGATACTAGGGCAGTGACTCCTCCACCGACCGAGGATGTGGTAAGAGAGGGTGAGGAAGGGTAGACTGAACAAGTGCAACATGAGGAAATGCCACCCCAACCTACCCCAGAGATGATCAACCAGGTACTTGCTTACCTTAGCGGGTTATCCGATCAGGGTCAGGCACCTCCAGTGGTTTCTGCACCAACACCTCCGGCTTCAGAAATACGACATGCGGCTACTATGGCTCCCCGCATGGACGCACATTGGGAATAGGCATATTTCCACGTCTGACTACTGGGCATATTATGACAAACGATCAACATGAACTTTTCAGTAAGTTCTTGAAATTGAAACCTCCAGTCTTTAAGGGTGCAGAATCAGAGGATGCCTACGATTTTCTGGTTGATTGTCATGAGCTACTACACAAGATGGGTATAGTAGAGGGTTTGGTGTCGAGTTCGTGAGCTATCAGTTTCAAGGGAACGCCAAAATGTGGTGGCGTTCACAGTTGAGTGTCAACCAACGGAGGCACCACCTATGACTTAGGAATCATTCTCTAGTTTGTTCATGAAAAGTATATCCCCCGCACTTTGAGGGATAGGAAGAGGGATGAGTTTTTGTTCTTGAACAGGGAAGGATGACGGTTAATGCATATGAGGCTAAATTTCGCGCACTATCCAGATACGCCCCCAACTCTGTTTCAGTCCACAAGAACGGATCCGCCGTTTTGTGAAGGGTTTGAGGTCAGAATTGCGGATTTTCAGCCTTACAGATAGCGGCAACATCAACATCCTTCCAAGAGGTGGTAGACTTTGTGATAGAGGTGGAAGGAGTGAAACCCGGATGACTTCACCACAACGTCTACATCAAAAGAGGTTTCGAAGGGGAGGTGAGTTTAATAGTTCTCACTCTAGAGGAAAGAGCTACGGAGGTTACGCAAGTCGACCAATTCAGTCTTCACTACAGACTGTAGTTGGGGGTCCCCTCAGAACGGTCAACACTTCTCTGAGAGAGCCGATGCGTGAACCCCGAGAATGTTATGGATGTGGAGAGATTGGACACATTAAGAGGTATTGTCCAAACAGAGTTACAGAGCCCCACTGGCTAGAGGGGGGTTGGTAATGGTAGAGGTCGTTATTCTGGAGGGCGTGGTGGCCGAGGTAATGGTGGTCACCAAAACGGCAGAGGTGAAGGGCAAAACGGAGCCACTACTACACCATGGTAGGGGCAACGGACAGACAAATAATGGGGCTCATTGCTACGCTTTCCCTGGGAGATCTGAAGCGGAGGCGTCTGATGCAGTTATCACAGGTAACCTTCTGATTTGTGATTGCATGGCTTCCGTGTTGTTTGATCCTGGATCCACATTTTCTTATGTATCTTCCTCATTTGCTAATGGTCTAAATTTGCATTGTGAATTACTTGACATGCCTATTCATGTTTCTACTCCGGTGGGTGAGTCTGTGATAGTCGAAAAAGTGTATAAGTCTTGTTTGGTGAATTTTGTGGGGAGCAACACTTATGTAGATTTGGTCATCTTAGAAATGGGTGACTTTGATGTAATTCTGGGTATGACTTGGCTTTCTCCAAACTTTGCGATTTTGGATTGTAATGCCAAACGGTGACGTTAGCCAAGCCTGGGGCAGATCCGTTAGTGTGGGAGGGCGACTACACTTCCAGTCCGGTGCGTATATCTCCTTTCTTCGTGCTAAGAAAATGGTGAGTAAAGGGTGTTTAGCTTTCTTGGCACATCTCAAGGATGACACTACTCAAGTACCTTCGATTGAGTCAGTTTCGGTAGTCTGTGACTTTTTGGATGTGTTCCCTGCAGATCTTTCCTGGTATGCCACCAGATAGGGATATTGACACTTCTTCTGTATCGATCTGAACCGGGTACTCGCCCCATTTCTATACCCCCGTATAGAATGGCTCCCGCCGATTTAAGAAGTTAAAGGCACAACTTAAGAGTTTGTTGAGCAAGGCTTCATTAGACCAAGTGCATCTCCTTGGGGTGCTCCGGTGCTATTTGTGAAGAAGAAGGATGGGAGTTTCAGAATGTGCATAGATTACCGACATTGAACAAATAACTATTAAGAACAAGTACCCCCATTCCTCGCATTGATGACTTGTTCGATCAGTTACAAGGTGCTTGTGTCTTCTCTAAAATTGACTTGAGATCCGGGTATCACCAATTGGAAATACAAGCAACGGATGTGCCAAAGACTGCTTTTCGAACTAGGTATGGGCATTATGAATTTGTGGTAATGTCTTTTGGTCTTACGAATGCCCCTGCTGCCTTCATGAGCTTGATGAACGGGATTTTCAAGCCATATTTGGATCTCTTTGTGATCGTATTTATAGATGATATACTGGTATATTCTAAAATTAAGGAGGAACATGAGGAGCATTTGAGAATTGTGTTGGAAACGTTGAGGGAGAAAAAGCTTTATGCCAAGTTCTCTAAGTGTGAGTTTTGGCTAGATGCAGTGTCCTTCTTGGGGCATGTGGTTTCTAAGGAAGGAGTGATGGTAGATCCATCTAAGATTGAGACGGTAAAGAATTGGGTAAGACCTATAAACGTGTCAGAAATAAGAGTGTTTTGTGTGGGTTAGCTAGCTACTACCGCCGATTCGTCAAGGGATTCTCTTCCATTGCTTCCCAATTGACGAACTTGACTAAGCAGAACGTTCCATTTGTATGGTCAGATGAATGTGAGGAAAGCTTTCAGAAGCTAAGACTTTGTTGACTACCGCACCTATCCTTACCTTGCCAGTAGAAGGTAAAAACTTCATTGTTTATTGTGATGCATCCTATTCTGGGTTGGGTGCAGTACTAATGCAAGAGAAGAATGTGATTGCTTATGCTTCGAGGCAATTAAAGGTGTATGAACGTAACTATCCGACCCATGATTTGGAGTTGGCCGCGGTAGTATTTGCACTAAAGCAATGGAGACACTACTTGTATGGGGTTAAGTGTGAGGTCTATACGGATCATCGTAGTTTACAGTATGTCTTCACTCAGAAAGACTTGAACTTGAGACAGAGGAGATGGATGGAACTACTGAAGGACTACGACATCACTATCTTGTATCATCCGGGGAAGGCGAATGTTGTGGCAGATGCTTTGAGTAGAAAGGCCGGAAGCATGGGAAGTCTAGCTCATTTGCAAGCTTCTAGACGCCCATTGGCTAGAGAAGTGCAGATTCTGGCTAATGACCTTATGAGGTTGGAAATAAATGAGAAGGGAGGATTGTTAGCTTGTGTAGAGGCAAAATCTTCCTTTCTTGATCAGATTAAGGGGAAACAGTTTGATGATGAGAAGATAAGTCGAATCCGAGATAAGGTGTTGCAAGGAGAGGCTAAAGAGGCAATAATTGATGAGGAAGGTGTTTTGAGAATTAAGGGAAGGGTATGTGTACCCCGCATCGATGATTTGATCACCACTATTCTTACCGAGGCTCAAAGTTCCGGATATTCTATACATCCTGGTGCAACCAAGATGTATCGCGACCTAAAGCAACACTTTTGGTGGAGTAGAATGAAGCGTGATATTGTTGAGTTTGTTGCCAAATGTCCAAATTGTCAACAAGTAAAGTATGAACACCAGAGGCCCGGAGGAACACTTCAGAGAATGCCCATTCCTGAATGGAAGTGGGAGAGAATCGCAATGGACTTTGTGGTTGGTCTTCCCAAGACATTGGGTAAGTACGACTCTATTTGGGTGATTGTTGATAGGTTAACTAAGTCCGCTCATTTCATTCCGGTCAAGGTGACTTACAATGCAGAGAAGTTAGCAAAAATCTACATCTCAGAAATCGTTCGATTGCATGGAGTTCCACTCTCAATCATATCAGATAGAGGTACGCAGTTTACTTCTAAGTTTTGGAGAACATTGCATGCGGAATTAGGTACTAGGTTGGACCTTAGTACGGTGTTTCACCCTCAGACTGATGGTCAGTCTGAGCAAACGATTCAAGTATTGGAGGATATGCTTCGTGCGTGTGTGATAGAGTTTGGTGGCCAGTGGGATAGCTTCTTACCTTTGGCAGAGTTTTCATACAATAATAGCTATCACTCCAGCATCGATATGGCTCCATTTGAAACATTGTATGGGAGGAGGTGTAGATCTCCCATTGGTTGGTTTGATGCCTTTGAAGTTAGACCTTGGGGGACTGATCTGTTGAGAGATTCTATGGAGAAGGTGAAAGCTATTCAAGAAAAGCTTTTGGCGGCTCAGAGTAGACAAAAGGAGTATGCAGACCGAAAGGTTAGAGACTTGGAGTTCATGAAAGGTGAACAAGTCTTGTTGAAGGTTTCACCCATGAAAGGGGTGATGCGGTTTGGAAAAAGGGGTAAGCTAAGTCCAAGGTACATTGGACCATTTGAGGTACTAAAGCGAATAGGGGAGGTGGCTTATGAATTAGCCTTACCCCCAGGGCTGTCCGGAGTGCATCCGGTGTTTCATGTGTCCATGTTGAAGAGATACCACGGAGATGGAAACTACATTATCCGTTGGGATTCAGTTTTGTTGGATGAGAACTTGACTTATGAAGAGGAACCGGTTGCTATATTAGATAGAGAAGTTCGCAAGTTGAGGTCGAGAGAGATTGCATCCATCAAAGTGCAATGGAAGAATCGACCGGTTGAAGAGGCTACTTGGGAGAAGGAGGCAGATATGCAAGAAAAATACCCACATCTGTTTATAGATTCAGGTACTCCTTTTCGCCATTGTTTTTCTTCTTTTGATCGTTCGGGGACGAACGATGGGTAAATTGGTATCTATTGTAACGACCTGTTTAGTCGTTTGAGCAGCAGATTGTAATACGGGGAAAAACTGGCTGGGACGACGGGTGTTCCGACGGACCGTCGTGGTAACGACGGCCCGTCGAGGAGGTGTCGTCCCATGACACTTAGAATTCTTCAAATGGGATATTAAAATCGACTCTCTATAAATTGTGACGGACCTGCAGGACGTGCCGTCACAGCCACGACGGACCGTCGTGAGCTCCCGTTGCAAAACACTTCAACTTTTGAGAATTTGGTGCAAGAAACGAGTTTCTGACCGTCATGACGGAGGTGCAGGACGGACCGTCACAGGGGTGACGGGCCGTCACAGACCACCTAGAAGTTGGGAGGTTGCGACGGCCATCGTGACGGACCGTCGCAGGCACGACGGCCCATCACAGGTTGCGCAATCCCAGGCAGTTTAGGATTTCTCCACACGTTTTAAGGGTCGTTTTTGACTATTCTTTCCTTAATTATAAAGATTGAGGGTTAACATTAATAAGTCTAATTACTTAGGGGTTAAAAGGGGTAACCTTAAGTTAATTAGGGGGTTTTATTGTCCTCTTTTATTCTTAATTATTTGATTAATCAGGGTAAAGGAAAGAGGGTTTGAATAAAACAAAAGAGAAAGAAAAGAAAGAGAGAGAGAGAGCAGTCGATCAAAGGGGAGAAAACAAAGCTTGGGAATTTCTTGCTTGTGGATTCCAATTCTTCGGTGGAGGTAGGTTATGGTTTATATTACGATAATCGTAGTGAACTCTTAATAGTGAATATTATGTGTTGATAGTATTGTAAACCCTGCTATGTGCTTAAATTGTATGCTTGCATGATTATGATTAAGAAATTGTGATGAACTAACAAAGCATGATGAAGCTATTGAATCCCAAATCTTGAAAGAACCCTAATTCACTTGATATATTATATAATAAGATTGATGATGCCTTAGTATGAAAGAAGGCTTGATAAATTATATAATAAGATTGATGATGCCTTAGTGTAAAAGAAGGCTTGATGAATTAGGGGATCGGGTGCCATTTCCGGTACCAGGATAGAATGAATATGAGGATCGGAGTGTCACGTTCCGACACCAGGATAGAATATGGATCGGGTGCCACGTTCCGGTACCAGGATAGAATGAATATGAGGATCGGAGTATCACGTTCCGACACCAGGATAGAATATGGATCGGGTGCCACGTTCCGGTACCAGGATAGAATGAATATGAGGATCGGAGTGTCACGTTCCGACACCAGGATAGAATGAGGATCGGAGTGTCACGTTCCGACACCAGGATAGTATATGAGGATCGGGTGCCACGTTCCGGTACCAGGATAGAATGAATATGAGGATCGGAGTGTCACGTTCCGGCACCAGGATAGAAATAGAGGAGCGGAGTGTCACATACCGACACAAGAGGAAGAAAGATAATGAATCTTGAAAGATAATGAATATACTCAATCTAACGAACTTAATTCCCAAATGAGTATGGTATTGAGGCTTGAGTCCTCATGTGTGAACTTGACGGTAATTGTTAATGATAAAGTAATTGCTGTTGCTACATGTTGAGTATTGTAGTTGATTTACATTATTATTGATATATATTGTTCCCTATTTTGAGTTAGCCGATGATATCTACTCAGTACTTGTGGTTGTACTGACCCCCTACTTTTATGTTTCCTTCTTGTTATTTGTGTAATGCAGCAAACGTTCCGTCAACTTCGACTCAGCAGTAGATCAAGCCAGTCTTCACTACCTTCGGAAGTTCAGGGTGAGCTAATGCGTCTAGCTTGGACTGGGTCTTCTTCTTCAAGTCTTGATGCCTTGAACTTCCGGCATGGACTAGCTTTTTTTTTTAGTTATTCTTAACTTCTTAGACATTCCTAGTTTAGTAATTTGAGATAGATGTTCTTGTGATGATGACTTCCAGATTTTGGGGATGATAATAATAGTCGAGTTGTTTTATTTATGAGTTTAAGTCTTCCGCATTATTTTCTGTTGATATTATATTGAAGTGTTAAGGTTTAGATGAGTTGGTTCGCTCACATAGGAGGGTAAATGTGGGTGCCAGTCGCGGCATCGAATTGGGTCGTGACATAACCTAATTCTTGTTCTAGGGGTAAGGTTTCTTCAATTGGTATCAGAGCAGGTCTTTTCATTAAAAGACTAATATCTTGAAAAGGATCAATGGCTGCACCACCTACACCAAGGAGTTTCTCAAACTTGACCACCATTGTTTAATGGAAAGTATTATGGATGGTGGAAGAATCCCATAATGGATCATTTACTAGGAGAAAATCCAGACCTATGGGGAGTCGTGTTGGACGGTACAACCATACCCATGAAGAATGGAATTGAAGGAACCACTCAAGTACCAAAAGATAGGAAAGAATGGAATGCTACAGATAAACTTGTAATTCAAAACAAGAGAAAAGACATAAAGACACCATCGAAGTTGTCCCATATTTGCATAAAGACACCTAAACTTTTGAAGTGTCCCATTACCCCACTAAACAACTATATATCGTTGTAAATTTACCATTTTTACTCATTCCGTCGTCTATGTAATGCGCGTGTTTCTCACTCTCTAGGTAACTCGACCCGACCCTTTTTTTTTAAAGAAAATTCGTAAACTCCTTTTCATTTCATTTCTCAACGTTTTCCTAAAAAATAAAACGAAATACACAGTGTTGCTGTTGACGATAGTGTTGTTGTTGACAATCACGTTGTTGATCATTGTTGATGTGTATTTGTGAAGATTCTTGGAGATTGAAGGTCTAACTTGTTAGGGTTCTAAAATCTTCACTTTTTTCAATTATTCCGATATTATGGATTATTATAGTGTAGAAGTGTTAGAATCGACCTCCTATAGTTGCCATTGTTACAAATACGATTCAACATTGTATTTGCCATTTTCAATCAAAAACTAACCACAAAATTGAGAAGAAATTCAACCATAAAAAACTTCAAATTAACGTTTACTGGAAAATAAAAGAGAAAAGACGAATTCCTACCTTATTTTCTTGAGGAAGATGATGAAGTCGTCAAAAAGAGAGAACCAATATTGTTCTTGCCATGGAAATCAAAATTTTAGGGCTACCAAAGGCTATTTTTGAGTTTAAATTGGGGAAGATACAAAAATTGATTAAATAATTAATATTAAAGAAAGAAAATGACATGTGGCTGTTTAAAACTGGTAAATAAAAAGAAAAAATGGTCCATGACGCGCCTAACGTGCGTGTATATAACCCAGATGAGTTAATGGGTAAAAATGACCAATTTACAACGATATATAGTTGTTTAGTGGGGTGATGGGACACTTCAAAAGTTTACGTGTCTTTATGCAAATATGGGACAATTTCGATGGTGTCTTTATGTCTTTTCTCTCAAAACAATGCTAAAGCAAAAAAGATCTTGATATGCGAAATATGAATACAATTGAATATCATCATGTCAAGATGCAAAAACAATATGGGAAACTTAATAAACTGCGCATGAAGGAACAACTCAGGTAAAGAAGTCTAAAATGGATAACTTGACCACACAATACGAACTGTTTCAAATGACAGAAGGTGAAACAATTCAAGAGATGCATACCAGGTTCACTGCTATCATTAATGAAATCTACTCACTATGTGAAATAATTCCCAATGGGAAAGTAGTCAGGAAACTCTTGAGTGTTCTTCCAGAATCATGGGAAAACAAAGTAGAAGACATTATTGAAGCCCGTGATCTAGATAAGTTAGCTATAGATGAACTCATTGGAAATCTCATGACCTATGAACTCAAGAAAAAACAAGAAAAGGAAATCTGAGGCAAAAGAAAAGAGAAGAACCTGGTTCTTACAGGCACAACACCAGAAAATTTTGAGGACGAAAATATTGTGTTAATGACTAAAAGGTTCTCAAGAATGTTAAAAAAGGGACAAGTATTCCACAGAAGGAACTCTAAAAAAATCACTGAAAATCCAATAGATCAAGTATGTCACAAGTGTGGAAGTCTGGGTCACTTTGTCAAGTTTTGTCCATTAAAAGCTCTAGAGAAAAAGAGGGATAGTTAAGGAAATCAAGAATGATAAGTACATTCCCATAAACAGAAGAATGACCAATCAAGAAACGGATCTTTTAACGAAAAGATCCTTTGCCGCTATGGGGGATTTATCAGAAGAAGAATTTGAGGATGGAAGGTTCGAAAATCAGTCACTACTTGCAATAGAACAATCAAATAAATATGATTTTCTTGCAGTCATTGCTGAAACAGATTCTGAAGATGATGAAGATGACAAAAAAATCAAGGTATGTTTTCATCACATCAATGTAAATACTGAATATATTCTAAAAAGGAACTAGAGTCCTTATTGAGTACTCTTATAGATGCATATTAGTCAATCAATTCTGAAAGAGAACAAATGATGGAAAACTATGCATCTTTAAGAGAAGTCAATGACAATCTTGTGAAACACAATCACTTTCTTCAAATCAAATTAAAAGAACAGATTAAAATCTCAGAGTTAAGTCACAAGGGCAAAAACTCTGTTAGTGAACTTCAATTAGCTCTAGAAGAAAAAATAAAATTGTTAGCCATAAATTGTCAAGCTTTAACAGAAAGGAATAGGTTGCTACAAGAAAATCTTGATCATACCAAACTGGATCTGGAATCTTTGATGGACCAGGTCCTCTGAAATTTTAACTCAGATTCAAGAAAGGCAAACCACTAGTCGAAGTGGGATAGGTTTTAAAAAACAGAATAATTTTGTGTCACACACTATTCACATGTCTAAAAGTTTATGCACTCATTGTGGGAACTCAATTCATTTAAAGAATCAATGTAAAGCTTTATTTGAGGCTTTTCAGAAAAATGTTAAGTTCACCAAAAGGGAAAAGACTGATACGGCTAAGAACCTAGTTCCAAATAAAAATGCTCCAAATAAAAGGTTTTCTGATTTGCCTTTATGGGCTAGAAGAAATCTTATTTATCCTTTTACTCACAAAAAGAGGCCCAAGCTAATCTGGGTTCCCAAAACTAATCTTTGACTAGTGTTTCAGGTGAAGGTGAGAGGGAAAAGGCCAACTTGGTACATGAATAGTGCATGCTCCAAAAAGGTGCTAAAAATGGTAGAAAATTTCTGCTCGCTCTTGATTTTCAAGGAGGCAGTTTATTCCTTGAAAAGGATGAGAAAATGAAAGAGGCAAGATAAAAAAAAGTTGAAGAAAGTGACATAATATCAAACATCTTTGATGATGCAAATTCAGGGAACACTGCATATGAACCTGGTTAACATGTTACAATCATTGATGCACCTGCAACATGAATTTCTACTGATCTATGGTTTTGGAAATTGGGGGAATAATAGAGCAATCGGGACAGTAAGAGTATCGTACACCTTTAGGGGGAACTTCGTTGTGTGAACATGGTCCTTGTTATTCATTGGAAGGTATTAAAAATTTACAAGGGTTGGTTCTCTGTGAATCATCTTGAGATTCATTTGATCTGGGAGAATATAATGATGCAACATTCTCGTGAAGGCCTTGAATATGAAGAACTTGAGAAAATTCAGTCAAAGCATGGTCTTATCGAGACAAGTTGATGCATTATCAAGATTTCCTTTAATAATTGGCTAGTAAAAGAATAATCTTACGCTTGAGTAATTATACAATGAATATCTGCTAACTCAACCTTGTACTGTAGCAGGTACACACTCCAGTCACATCTCAAACAATGTTTAGAAAGTCTGCAGAAGTTATCTCTACTCATTGCTAACACCATTACGTAAATCATGGAGAAACAAAAAAAAGGATCCTGGTTTCTCTGTAATACCCAGGTATGTACCAGCCTTTTTCAATGCATGAATTTCCTGAGTTTGGGTCAAACATAAGCACTAATGAACCTGGTCGATCATCAAAAAATCAACTTTCTTAAAAATCACCAAGAACCCTCTTTGACAATAAGCATCGTTCGATCTCAAACTGCTCTAATTATGAAAATCTCAGTATTGAAGTCCTCATGCTTTAATTTAGGGGGAACCTTGCTTTACCACCCACATCTGAAACAGGTTCACAAACTCCAAATTGATATTTCATTCATTCCAAGTGTATAACCTGTCTATCTCTCAGGGGGAACAATTCTCATAGAAATAAATTGCTGCTTGCTTTCATTATTGATAAACACATCTCTTTAAGCACCAAAATATGATGGATCTCTTACTGGTAGTTGGTACTCCTTCAAAGTTGTCATCAAGAAAAAGGCTAATAAAAAAATCCATGAAGGAATGAAAAATTGATGATGTATCTCATGTTTCTCTTGATGAAATTTCACATTCTAAGAAAGCTGATAAGAACGAAAGAGCTGGTGCACAATGGGCATAGTGAAAAAAATTATCAATGACAGTAAACATTCCTTTATTCCTCACTTTAGTAATCTTTGTCCCAATCCTCATCCTCAAATTTTAGACTCTTTGATGTGCTTATGTCTGTCTCATACTCATGATATCATATGTTTTTTTATTAAGGGCATAAACAGGTACATATTTGTTTATTTCGTTTCTCATTGAAGATCTTAATTGTGTATAAGTTTAAGATGACAAATATCCTCAGATTAACTAACCATTTTGTTAGAAGAAGTGTACTTGAAAGTGTTGCCCAAGTGGCTATGGGTTAAAATGATATTACACTTATTGAATGTTATTCGGATTTTTCTGTTATTGGTTTTCAATGATGCCAAAAGGGAGAAATTATATAATGTGGATAGATATATGCATAGTTTGTCATCATCAAAAATGGGGAAATTGTTGGGGAATGAGAAAACATGAAGTTTGTGTTTTGATGGATGACAAAGGTTGTAGTTTTGATGACTAACAAATAGTCTTGATGTGTAATAAATCATTGGTTATCATTATCAAAAAGGGGGAAAATGTTGGGAAGTAGGAGAACAAATAAATTAGTTTTGATGATTGATAAAGTGAAGGCATCGTGTCGTATGAGTACAATTATGAGAGATTGCGGCAAAAAAGAAAAAGTATTGGGGCAAAGAAGAAAAAATACAGAATTGTAAAGAAGGAAAAGAAGAAAACAAATATGGAAATAAATAAAGAAGGAAATAAATAAAAAGTAGCAATTCAAGTCAAATAAGAAAAGAAATAAAGAAGTTACAATTCAAGTCAAATAAGGAAAGAAGTAAATATAGACAAGTTCAAGAAGGAAAATGATTTATACTTCCTTTCCTTGTAGAAGCTAAAGGCAAAACAAATCTATAAAAGGATCAAGAAGTTGAAGGAAAAATGCATCTTTGCAAAAACATAAACAGAAAGAATTTATCAGCAAATCCAAAACAATAGCCATTGCATATTCACGAAATATATCATCTTGAGAGCAATATTTTCTGGAGAAAAAACGCAGGCCTTCTTCACAGAAACGCAAGGACCAGGTTCACCTTTATCACAACAAAATAAGAACCAAGTTGTTCACGAAAACTGTTCTACTCAGAACTATTGAATATTGAAGTTTGATCAATTAAAGTCTAGGGTTATTAGTCTTTGTTGATTTGTTCTAGGTTTATTATTGAGTTGTAATAATTCCTAGATTTGTAACAAGAAGTGGGTTTGACCTCTTGGGAGTTGAGTCTTGAGAGAATCGTAACAAGAAGTTGGTTTGACTTCTTGGGAGAGAGGTTGTGAGAATTGTAAAGAAGAAGTGGATTTGACTTCTTGGGTGGTTAGAGTTAAGAAGAATTGAGAGCTTTTGTAAACAAGAAGCGAGTTTGACTTCTTATTGAGTGGAGACTTTTCAATTATAGTTAATTGAAAAGGGTAGAAGTTTAGAGTTAGATTCATTGATTAAGTGAGTTGTAAATCTTCAATCAATATAAAACTTCGGTGTGGTTTTTCCCGTCCTATAGTTAGGAAGGATTCCACGATAAATCTTTATTTTATTGTATTATGAAAAAATTACAAGAACCTAATTCTCGTTCTAGGGGTAAGGTTTCTTTAAGTATCAGTGAGTTTTTTTACACGACTAATAAAATAATCACTTTGCTCTTCGCATAGACAAAAAGAACATTTCATGTTAGAAGATTGAGTTGTTGTCATGGATGAATCTTCTTGTATCATTTCATCTACAAGGTAAATTAAAAAATATTGAAATTATACAATTCAATATGTTGCCACATATGTACCTGCTGTTGCACAACATATACATCTTATGTAGCAACAGATGCATCATATGTTGACACATCTGTACAGATTATTGCAACATTTGAATCTTATGTGTCAATAGATGACCAACATATCAATTTTACAATTAATTATAAAAGTATAATAGCAGTATGTTGCAATCGATGGATAGTCTGTTGCGATAAATTATGAATATGTTGTCACATATGTACCTGCTGTTGCGCAACATATTCCTCTTATGTAGCAATAGATGCATCATATGTTGACACGTGTCTACAAATTATTGCAACATTTGAATCTGATGTGGCGACAGATGACCAACATATCACTAAAATATGGCAACATACGCTAAATATATTTTGGACGCCTGAACAGTGTAAACAACACTATATTTCTAAAATCATATCAACAAAATAGCCAAAAAAAGATTAACAACAACAACAAAAAAAGACTTCTCACTGAATGATCACAATACAACATTTCCTCAAAACAGAGATTTTTTGTGTTGGCTGATTTTCTTTCAAAAATGATAAATAATACACACCATTAAGTTGATTATTCATTTTGTACACCTACAGAACAATTTATTGTTCATTAATCCAAGAAAAAAACTTCAAAAATCGTAAAGTATTTCAAAAAAATAACTTATCCATTTCTAGTCGAACACGATTACAGTTCAGAAAGTTGAGAGAGTAATGGAGGACTGGAGAGGAAGAGTAACGACGATTTTTCAAATTTCTAAGGAAGAAGAACAATCCCCAAGGGAAAAAGAAAAGAAGAGAGAGAAGAGAGGAGGGAAGATGAAAAAAAAATCTTTTTAAATAATTTGGTTTGAATTATAAAAGTGTCTTTTTTTGTATTTTATAAAAAATTAGAAAGTTTTGAAAATATTAATTTGGTCCCATAATTAGTTAATTACATTTTAAAAAGGATTTGATTGGCCCTTGGTCAATCTGTCACCATAAACAGTAACCAGACTTATTTGACACCTTTCGCTTAATTTTCTCAAGTTTCTTCTCCAAAGTTCTTTTTTCCCGTCTTAAGTTCTATTGTTTCATCTTTTTCTTGAAATCGGTATCTAATTCTTGACATCTACAAAGAAGACCACCAACTTAATATATTTTTTGCGCAACAACAAAGAAAATGATGGTGAGAAATAATGTAAAAATGTTTTGTTTTTAGTTCTCCTATTTATCCTTTGATTTTGTTTTCTATGCTTGTGCTAAGTTATTATTGGTGTTTATGAAATAGTTTAGGAGCTTCTCCTGTTCTCCGTTGATTTTGATTTCTGACTTCTTCTCAGTTTTCGTATATCCTTCATTTTCATTTTGGAGTTTACTCTTGAGAAGGCAACACAATTTTTTTGGAAAGACTCAATTTTTATATATTTTTGGTATGAGGTTTTGTAAAAAAATTCTTATTTCTTGAGTTGTCTTTTTAAATTGCTATTTTTTTACTATTAGCTGCTCTTTGTTTTACCATTTACTTTTCTTCATATTTTTGCTATATGGTCCTTCATTCCTGAAAGATTCATTATGTGGTTATGAAAAATTACTACTTTTTTGGATGTCTATGTTTGCTCTTTTTTCATTCTCATTGTTCATGATATAGCAATCCAATGAAGCAACATGAATAATAACAGACAATTAGAAAATTCTACCGATAAAGTACAATTCGTCCTTTGGAAAAACACTAGAATTTTCAAGATTTCAACTTGAGAATCAAAGGATCAAAACTTTTGGGGCCAAAATTTATTGACTCTCTTAGCTACTTCAGATGCAAGGTCTTCTTTTAAGCACTAGGAGGGTCAGCAAGACCAACAATATATGCCTGCATAATTATGCAAGTTATTCTCCTTAAGTCATCTACTGGAATCTGCCAAAATACCAATTTAGCCAAGTGTTTGTTGATAATAATAGCAGTTTGTAGTTATATTTATAAATAAAAAAAATGGTGAAGCACAACTATAGTCTTGGTCATTCCACTTTTCATGTTTCTATATAGTAGAACAGTCTTCTGTAAAATTTTACTAGCCTATGCAAATCTATATTTTAATGCTTTTACATATAAAACGAAATTTCTGAAATAGTTTATATCCATATTTTTGAAAAATAGTAACCTGACATGATATCTCAATCACAGGGATCATCAGAGAGTTTCATTTTATTGTTGAGTTAGACATATCATTTTAGTTACACTTCAACAAAGATACTATAATCTTATGTAGCCATATTCTTTTTCGCTGGATCTAGATATGCGAGCTATATTTTTACTATATAGAACAATGAGATTAGTTACATGTTTGACATGTTTGTTAAAAGTGGATAAATTCATAAAGAGGGCATTTTGGACTTATACTACGTCTCTTCGCAGACGCGTAGAGTAAGAATATGGATAGGAGATCTTTTGGAGTATAATGAGTCTGTTTGGCATTTTATAGGAACAAAAGGACTTTCTCCAACTCTTGATTTTTAATAGATAATGAGTCTTTTTTCTCTTCGAGTGTGAATTGTTTTATTTCCAAAATTTTTCCATTCCCTGAAATATTAAAGCTGGAGTATGTTATTGGTGTTGAATGAAAGAAATTTTGCAGCTTATCAAGACAATTGCAGCCACTTAAGGATATCAACTTCTATTCTTTTGGAAAATACAGAGAGCATCTGTTCTAATTTAGTGGTAATGATTTGAGGCATTAATAGATTTTAGAAAATGAATTTTGTGATATTCGATGCGCCATCAACTTCTATTCTAATGAGAAATACAGGGAGCACTTGCTTGAAGTTATCATTTGGAAAAACTTAATGTTGGTTCTAACATACTCAGTCTAATCTCAAAAGTTGGGAATATGGATGCTGGGGCGTATACATATCTTACTTCTATCTTTACAGGGTAGAGATGTTTCCGGTAGACCCTTAGCTCAAGAAAAACATTTTTAAGAACAGGTTTGATAAATACAAGAGTAGAAAGGATATGCTGAAAATCACTGTATTTGTTCTTCATGTGTACTATATTCTCTTCTATGAACTACAATATCAAAGTAGTTGTTCTCTGTGATGCCTGGATTATTAATTAATTTTAATAATCAGTTAAATGACTTGGAGCCAAAAAGTTTCAGTTGATTAAAATGAAACTAGAAATATATGGATGAAGTACGTATTGTTTCTAAATTTTTTGGTTAGTCTAATTTAGAGAGTAGCATTGAGAATCATTCTCTTCTGGTAGATGAAAGCTGGTTACAACTGTATGATTTTTTCTTTTGCATTCAGTGACAACTGCATGTTCTTTACTTTTGTAAATGACACACCATTGTTAAATGAAAATGTTGATATGTTACTATTTGAAACCGAAACCGAATGAGGCATATAGTCTTTTAAATTTGAGTCTTTAGTTTGCTGAACACTTGCAGAAATATTACGTGTTATGTCTATAAGTTATACATGTCTTATATTATCTTTTGTTTTTGTTTTTATTGCAGCTTTGAAACTTTTTTCGAATGGTATTGCTAATAAATGTGCTTTACTTCCGTGGAATAGTAACACAATCAAAATTTTCCTTTAATGTCATTTGGCAATGATGAGAATCGTAGAGGTAACTTCACAGTTTGTCAGGCTTCATTATGAAGACATATTTCGAGTTTATTACGCTATCCTCTCATAGGGTTCCACTTTCAAAATGTACAGAGGTTGTTGATTAAGCCAAAACTATGATGAATTTATTTATCATGCAATCTTTAAAAAACAAGAAGCCTAAGTTCATTTGTGAAAATATTCACTTTGTATCATTTGAGTTATTGGAAGAACCAATAAAGTTACTACTATGATACAATGTTATGTTCAGAAATTTCAACAAAAGCTTGTAATCTTTTTTGCTTCTGACTGTAAGTTCTTATTTCTCATTTCTTGTTGCTTCATAGTAAACTTGATATACAGTAGGATAAATTCTCTGATGAACAAAAACCTATATATTTCCCATTTTTTTTTAGTTTTATTACAAATGAAGGTTATTTAGTTTTCTCGAAAGCTGTATAATGGAGATAGAAATAATAACAGAAAATTAGAGAAACTAGAGCCGAAGTGATTATTGTAAACATTGTAAAATATAAATGTCACAGGCCATATCCTATCTAGTATATTTATTTATATTTATATTATATAGAAGAGTGAAGTGATAAGACGATCAAGGGTAAAAATATACTTTCATTCTAACAAAAATATATTAAGAAAGATAGTAAATAATTCTAGAAACATCTTTTTATATATGAAGTGAATAATGATCAAGGGTAAAAATGTAATTTAACGGTAACAAAAATCTACCAAATGATAATAAGAAAATTAAATAGTTCTAGAAACATATTTAGTTATTGTTATTATTATTAATTTATTTTGTTATTACTTCACTTTCTCTTGTGAGTCATTGTAATATCTATTCATCACTCTATTTTATTATTACTTTTTTAATCCAACTCTTAATATTTTTTCTACTCATTATGCTTATAAAAATGGTAACTTTAATATAAAAATACATTATGAATTAATTATTTTTACCTTTACTTGACTCTAATTAATATACTTGAAAATAAATAAGTGTGATAAAATTAATAATTTATTATTGAAATAAAGAAAAAGTTGTTAAAAGATAATTTTAAAAATAAAATGAATAGAATGATATATTTGTATTTAAGACGATCACGAGTGAAAATATAATTTCACTCTAACAAAAATCTATTAGAAAAATAGCAAGAACAATTAATAATTCTAGAAACATCTTTCTATATATGAAGCGAATGATGATAAAAGGTAATAATATAACTTCACGCAAACAAAAATCTATTAAGAATAATAACAAGAAAAATAAATGATTCTAGAAATATTCTTAGTTATTATGATTACCATTAACTCAATTTGTTATTACTTCACTTTTTTATGACTTATTGTGATATTTACTCATTACTCTATTTTACTATAACTATAATTTAATTATTAATATTTATATATTCATTATAGTTACTACAAATGTCAACTTTAATATAAAAATTCATTATTTAAAATATATAGTTAAATATATTTAATTTTGTTTTTTCTCTAATTAATATACCTAAAAGGAAATAATTAAATGTAATAAATTAATAATATATATTAGATTGAAATTAAAGAATAAATAAAATTAGTTGTGTTATTAAAAGAATAATATTTTAAAAGATGTCAAACAGTAACTTGTACAAATAAAATGAATAGGATGGTAATATTTGCATTTAAAGTGAATCAAAAATGTTTACTAGATTATAAATTTCTTCATTAAAATATATAATCAAATTTTCTATTTTTATTTGATTTCAAACATATTAACCTGAAGAGTGAACTAATGTAAGTTTGATTTAAATTTAAAGTTGACGGGTCAAAATTTGATATTTTTCTATTATATAAAAAATATGAAGTTGACTAGTCTTCATATATTTCAGTTTTAGCATATGGTTATTCCTATCATTTCATTTTAGTTTATGATTTAGCTTTCACATCAGTCATTTTCTTTAGTATGCTCATTATCGTGCCAGTGGGGTTAGCTTGTGATCACTTCTGATCCTAGGTTCTGTGTCCGCGTCGCGGAGGTAGCTCGGGGTGTGACAAAACCTTGTATTAGAGCCAGGTTCAAGAGTCCTAGGATGTCTAAAAACCGCACTAAGTAGAGTCCTTTTCATGGGTGTGATGTGCACCATATCTAATGAGAGGGAGACTACAAAGTGTTTTAGGAAAACTTCACTTTGTTTTTACTTTTATCGTGCGTAAGGTATGTTCTTATTCCACTCTAACCTAACGTTCTACGTTTCAGATCATGCCTGCTCGTAGGTCTAATGCTAGGAATGGGAATGCGAAGAATGCAAACACAGATCCTTCGATCCGGATTAGGAAGTCTCCAATGCTGAGTTATGAAATTCTATAAAGACACTGGCTCAGAGTATGACTAACCAGAATAATCGTGTTCATGCTCCTGTGAATGCAAATGGTGGATCAATTGCAGCAAGGGTCCGTGACTTTGTTAGGACGAATCCACCCGAGTACTTAGGATCACAAACTAATGAGGATCCTTAAAATTTCATAGATGAGATCAAGAAGATCTTTGAGGTAAAGCAAATAACTAGGAATGATCGGGTTGAGTTGGCATCACACCAGTTGAAAGATGTTGCTCATATCTTGTACACTCAGTGGAAGGAAAATAGGGGTACAGATGCAGCTCCTATTACTTGGGATTGCTTTAGTGAGACCTTTCTGGACAGGTTTTTTTCCAATAGAGTTGAGAGAAGCAAAGGCTCAGGAATTCATGAACATAAGGTAGGGAAATATGGCCGTCCAAGAGTATGGTCTCAAGTTTAACCAACTCTCCAGGTATTCTCCTCACATGGCTTCTAAGTCCAAGGCTCCGATGAATAAGTTGTTGTATGGAGTGTCAGATTTGTTTAAAACTGAGTGCACAAAGGCTATGTTACTTGGCGATATGAACATCTCTAGGATTATGACTCCTGCGTAGAAGGTTGTGGGTGATAAGCTTAGGGAACAGGCTAAGGAGAATAAGAAGGCGAGGACAAGGAACTATGACTATTCTCAGTAGAAATCAGGTGGTGGAAAAAGCTCGCAGAGTTAGCAAAAGTTTTCAACTCCAGCCCTTTCGTCAGCTAGTGTTCCATCCTCAAGGAATAGGTATGATCAAAAGGTTAGAGCACCATGCTCTAAGTCTCAGGGAAGTGTTTCTCGCACCAACACTTACCCCAATTTCCCTAACTGTTGTAAGAACCATCTGGGCGAGTGTCTCGCAGGAAAAGAAGGTTGCTTTGGGTGTGGTAAATCTGGTCACAAGTTGAGGGATTTTCCTTCTAGATAGGGTCAAGGAGGTTGTAATGGTAGAGCTCAGTGTCCAACTTTAGCAGCACTAGCAAGTTGCTCAACTCAGCAGGGTAACTCATTAGGTAAGGTGGCGGTCAGCGCCATAACAGGTTGTATGCTCTTCAAGCTAGCCAGGATCAAAAAGGTTCTCCTAATGTAGTAACTGGTATGTTACGAGTCTTTGACCTCTACATTTATGCATTGTTAGATCCAGGGTCTACTCTTTCCTTTGTAACTCCTTACATATCACTCCAATTCAGTGTTAGTCCAGAAACTCTCTTAGAACCTTTCTCAGTCTCTACTCAAGTAAGTGACCTTATTTTAGCTAGGCTGGTATACAAAAATTGCCATATCATAGTATCTCTGAAAATCACCTCAGCAGATATTGTAGAGTTAGAAATGGTAGACTTCGATGTAATTCTAGGCATGGATTGGTTACATTCCTATTATGCCTCACTCGATTATAGAAATAGGAGTGTTCGTTTTAGTTTCCATACGAACTAATCTTAGAGTGGAAGGATAGTAGCTTAGCGCTTATGGGTTGATTCATTTCTTACATTAAGGCCAGAAAGATGATCACTAAGGGTTATCTCTATCATCTAGTTCGGCTTAAATTTTATAGCCATGAAACCCCACCTATTGAGTTAGTTCTAATAGTCTGTGAGTTTTTGGATGTTTTTGCAGAAGATCTTCCCTGTGTCCTTCTCTCGAAAGAGAAATCGACTTTGAAATTGATCCCGTTCAAGATACCCAACCTATTTATATTCCTCCCTAAAGAATGGTTCCAACAGAGCTTAAAGAATTGACAGAGTAGTTGAAATATATCTAGATAAGGGCTTTATCTGACCTAGTATTTTACCATTAGGTTCAAGAATGTTATTCGTAAAGAAGAAAGATGGTTATCTCAGAATGTGCATTGACTATAGATTGTTGAAGAAGGTCAAAATCAAGAATAAGTATCCTATCCCCATAATTGATGACTTGGTAGACCAACTTCAGGGCGCTAGCTAATTCTTAAAGATAGACCTCAGATCGTGTTATCATCAGCTTAGAGTTAAAGATAGTGATATTCTGAAGACAACCTCCAGGACTCGTTATGGTCATTATCAATTTGTAGTTATGTCATTTGGACTAACCAATGCTCCTACAGTTTTCCTGGATTTTATGAACAGAGTGTGCAAGTAGTACTTGTACTTTCTCGTCATCGTATTTATTGATGATATCATCATTTACTCTAGGGATGAGGAAGAACATGCGAGTCATGTGAGAATGTTCTACAGACTCTCAAGGATCGCTACTTATTCGCTAAGTTTAGCAAATGTGAAATCTGGTTCCAATCTATTGCTTTCCTTTATCACATTGTATCTATCGAAGGGATCCAAGTGGATTCACATAAGATATAAGTAGTGAAAAATGTCCTAGACCTACCTATTCTATAGATATCAGAAGTTTCTTAGGTCTAGCGGTTTATTATAGAAGGTTCGTCGAATGATTATCATCCATATCCTCACCATTTACTATGTTAACTCAAAAGATTGTCAATTTTCAATGGCTAGATGATTGTGAGAAAAAGAATTGCAGAATTGAAAAGTAGATTGACTACAACTCATGTCTTGACTATACCAGAGGGTTCAGATGGTTATGTGATCTATTGTGATGAATCTAGAGTTTGCGTAGGTTATGTGTTGATGCAGCGAGATAAGGTTATAACTTATGCTTCTAGACAGGTTAAGGTGCATGAGATGAACTATCCAACACATGACCTCGAGCTTGCAGCTGTAGTATTTGCACTCAATATATAGAGACACTACTTGTATAGTGTTAATATAGATGTGTTTACAGATTATAAGAGACTTCAATATGTGTTCACCCAGAAAGAGTTGAATCTTTTCCAGAGGATATGGCTTGAGTTCCTTAAGGATTATGATATGAGTGTGCATTAACATCCTGGTAAGGTGAATGTAGTAGCAGATTCTCTTAGTAGACTATCTATGGGTAGTGTATCCAATGTTGAGGATGAAAGAAAAGAAGTTATTGAAGAAATGTTCACAGGCTTTCTAGCTTAGGAATTTGCCTTATGAGCATATCAAACAATGGTGTAAGTTTCGAATAGGGAAAAATCATCTTTGGTAATGGAGTTTTAGGAAAAGCAAGACATGATCCATCTTGCTTGAACTAAGGGTGCAATCTACAATCAGAGAGTTGAGTTTTTCTCTAAGGGGAGATGGTATACTTTGCTATCAGGGTAATTATGTGTTCCTGATGTGAGTGAGTTGAGAAAGTATATCCTTGCAGAAGCCCATAACTCCAGATATTCTATTCACCCAGGTGACACTAAGATGTACCATGATCTACAGGAAGTTAATTAGTGTAATGGTACGAAGAGGGAATATAGCAGATTTTATGAGTAATTTCCCAATTGCCAGCAAGTCAACGTAGGAACATTAGAAATGAGGTATGACTCAAGAGATAAATATTGATAGTTGTAAGTGGGAAGTGATCAATATTGATTTCATCACAGGGTTACCTCGTACTCGCAGACAACATGACTCCATTTGAGTGATAGTTGATAGGATGACTAAGTCATCTCTCCAAGCTTTACATCAATGAAATTGTGAGATTTCATGGGGTCCTTTGTCTATCATCTCAGATAGAGGTCCTCAGTTTACCTCTCATTTTTGGAAGTCATTTAAGAAAGGTCTTGGTACTTAAGTTAACCTCAGGACAACAATTCATCCACAGACTGATGGACAGGCAGAGTGTCAATTCAGACCCTAGAGGATATGTTGAGAGACTTTGTAATCGATTTCAGGGTAGTTGGGATGATCACCTTCCTTAGATTGAGTTCGTCTACAAAAATATCTACCATTATAGCATTCAAATGACCCCTTGTGAGGCTTTGTATGGGCGTAGATGTAGATCTCCCGTTTGCTGGTTTGAAGTAGGTGAAGCAGCTTTCATAGGGCAAGATTTAGTCTTTTATGCTATGGATAAAGTGCAACTCATTAGAGATAGACTTAAGACAACTCAAAATCGTTAGAAATGTTATGCAGATGTAAGAATAAGGGAACTAGAGTTTCAAGTTAATGATTGTTTTTTTTGAAAGTATCCCGTATGAAAGGAGTAATGAGTTTTGAAAAGAAACGGAAATAAAGTCCTAAATTTGTAGGACCTTACTAGATCTTAAAAAGGATTTTCAAGGTGGCATTTGAGTTAGATTTGCCAGCAGAATTTGCAGCAGTGCATCCGGTTTTCCATATCTCACTTTTGAAGAAGTGCGTGGGTGATCCATCCTCAGTAGTACCATTAGAGAGTCTGGCGGTGAAATATAGTCTTATTATGAGGATGTACCAGTTGAGATTCTTGACCGTCAGGTTAGAAGGTTGAAAAACAAAGAAGTCGCTGCAGTCAAGGTTTTTTAGATGAATCAGTCTGTAGAGGGAGCTACTTGGGAAGAAGAAGTAGCGATTAAAGCCAAGTATCCTCACCTCTTTCCTTCCGATTCCACTCCAGCTTGAGGTTATAGTTCCTCTTCAGTTTTTCAATCATTCATGCGTGAATTAAGTCTTAGAATCATGTTCCCTCATTTTGTATATTTATCATATTTGCTTGTTTTCGGAACTCAATTCAGTCAGAAACTCATTTCTCAGTGTTTAGTAATAGGGATTGCAGCTCTCTCTCTCTCTATTTAAGCTAATTTAGTCTTCATTCGAGGACGAATGTTCCCAAGAGGGAGATAACGTAACCCCCCGTATAAAAAACAGATAAAAAATCAGCTTTTCAGAAATCTGCAGCTGCAATCAACGGTTACCATGATGGACCGTAGCTTGCCCCATGGCCCGTATTGCACATCAGTCGTTTGAGTCTGAAGCCCCCAAAAACTCTGCCAAGAAAATTTGACTAAGTGTGGAACGGCGGACGGACCTATGGTTTTGGTCATTTGTGTCCGTCGATCAAAACCCCATTTACCCTGTCTCTTATAATATCCACGATTGACTAGTATGGTCCGTAGATGAAACTACAGACCGTAGGTGGAAATTAGAAGATAGTTAGGGGGAAAATGCAGTTGAGTCAACTTCAAATGGTCATAACTCTTAGCACAAAATGAATTTGGTTTCTCATGACATGCCAAAAGATAGATAATTGAATTAGCTTTCCATATCCACCAACCTTGCTAAATTAAGACCTCTGAGGAAAATTTTTTGCCCGTTTTAGTACAGGACTGTCGAACAGACCCAAACGATGGACCATCGATCAAACGACGGCCCGTCAGTCCAGGTCGTCGTTTGGTCCGACAACAATTAACTCAGGGGTCTTTTGGTCTTTTCCCACTTTGTTTAAAGCATAATATACATCATCTTGACCCTAAATCATAATATTTTAGTCAATTTAAGCCTATAAACATAACTAAAACTTACCTAAGTCAGAATCATAAATCAAACTTAGAAAATTAGAAGCAAGAAAGGAGAAAAAGTTCAAGAACCCTAGTTCAAGAATGCAGCAAGGTTTCAACAGTTCCAACCCAAAAATCTAAATATTTCTCCGT
>JAKWIY010001022.1:0-32413 GCA_027704805.1 Solanum corneliomulleri
ATAGCATTTCAGTTCTGGACATATTTCTCGTAAAAAAAAACATAAAATCATGTTTAAAACTACATAAAGACTCTAAACACACATAACTCTTAAAGAAAAAGCATTGAAAGAACTATGAAACCACAGTTGTCACGACCCAAAACGAGCCGCGAGTGGCACCCACATTTATCCTACTATGTGAGCGAACCAACCAATCTAAACCCCAACATTTCATTTCAACCATAATAAACAGAATATAATGCGGAAGACTTAAACTCATTAATATAACAAATAAACAAGCTTCTAAAGTTTATTAACTATCATCCCCAAAATCTGGAAGTCATCACTACAAGAACATCTATCCTCAAATTACTAAATATAAGAGTATCTAAGAAGCTAAAATAAATAAACAGCTAGTCCATGCAAGAACTTCAAGGCATCAAGACGTGAAGAAGAAGATCCAGTCCAAGCTAGAAACAATAGCTCACCCTTAAATCTGGTGTGATGAAGACTGGCTAGAGTTGAGGACGAGTTGAAGTCGATTGCACGTTTGCTGCACTCCACAAATAACAAAGAAGAAAATTACAAGTAGGGGTCAGTACAAGGCACAAGTACTGAGTAGGTATCATCGGCCAACTCAAAATAGAAACCAATATATATCAGATAATAACATAAAATCGACTACCATACTCAACAAGTAACAACAACAAGTACCATAACCACTGGCCACAACACCCAGCACATCTATGAGAACTCAAGCCTCCACATCATACTCATTTGGGAAATAGTTCTTTAAATTGAGTATATTAACATAATTCAAGATTCATTCTCTTTATTATCCTGGTGTCGGAACGTAACACTCCGATCCTCTACTATCCTGGTGTCGGAACGTGACACTCAGATCCTCTACTATCCTGGTGTCGGAACGTGACACTCCGATCCTCTATTATCCTGGTGTCGAAACGTGAAACTCGATCCTCTACTATCCTGGTGTCGAAACGTGACACCCGATCCCCTAATCTCATTCTTTTAGTTCATCAAGCCTTTTTTCATACCAAGGCATCATCATTAACAAAGTGGATTTAAGGTTTAACATTCACAGCCTTATCTTTCCAATCCCTTACAATTACATAATCACATCATGCAAACACACAATTAAGCATATAGAAGACTTTACAATACTACCCAATCCATATCATTTGCTATTAAGAGTTTTACTATGAAATAGCATAAACCATAACCTACCTCCACCGACGAATTCGTGATCACGCAAGCTACTCCTCAAATTCTTTGCTTTCCTCTTCGTTCTCTGTTCTCTCGCTCGTTTGTTCTCCCTTTCTCACTCTGTTCTTTCTATTTTTCTTATTCAAACCCTTTTTCTTTTACCCTAATCGTCATATAATTAAGTAAAAAAGATGATAAAAATAACCCACTATTTATTTCAAGGTTATCTCCTTTAACCCCCAAGTAATTGAATTACTAACATTAACCCACTACTTTATAATTAAAAGCATGAGTAGTCCAAAACGCCCCTCATAAACTTTTAACAGAAATCCGACTCAGCCAGGGTTACGCACCCTGTGACGGTCCGTCATGACTGTGACGGTCCGTCCTGCAGGTTCGTCACAATGTTCAGAGAGTTAATTTCTATGGAAAGGTTTGTGACGGTCCGTCGTGCCAACGATGGTCCGTCCTGCCATTCCGTCGTGAAGTTCAGAGAGTCGATCTCAGTAACCAAATTTTCAGAATCTAAGTGTTTTGGAACGAGACCCCCTCGACGGTCCGTCGTGCCCATGACGGTCCGTCGTGGGATCCGTCGACCAAGACAGTTAGTACGAGAAATATACTCTACTGCTCAAAATGACTGAACAGGTCATTACAATAGATACCAATTTACCCATTGTTCGTCCTCGAACGATCACAAGAAGAAAAACAAGGGCGAAAAGGAGTACCTGAATCTGTAAACAGGTGTGGGTAACTTTCTTGCATATCAGCCTCCTTCTCCCAAGTGGACTCTTCAACTAGTCTATTCTTCCATTGAAGTTTGATGGATGCAATCTGCCTTGATCTCAACTTGCGGATTTCTCTATCTAGAATGGCAACAGGCTCCTCCTCATAAAACAAATTCTTATCAAGAAGAACTGAATCCCAACGAACAATGTAGTTTTCATCCCCATGGTATCTTTTCAGCATAGACACATGAAATACCGGGTGCACTCTTGAGAGTCCTGGAGGCAAGGCTAATTCATAAGACACCTCCCCTACTCGCTTAAGTACTTCAAATGGTCCAATATACCTTGGGCTTAGCTTGCCTCTTTTACCAAACTGCATCACCCCTTTCATTGGTGAAACCTTCATAAAGACTTGTTCATCCTCCATGAACTCCAAGTCTCTAACCTTTCGATCTGCATATTCCTTCTGCCTACTCTGAGCTGCTAAAAGCTTTTCTTGAATATATTTCACTTTCTCTAATGAATCCCTCAAAAGATCAGTACCCCAGGGCCTCACCTCGAATGCATCAAACCAACCAATAGGAGACCTACATCTCCTCCCATACAATGCTTCGAATGGGGCTATATCAATACTTGAGTGATAGCTATTATTGTATGAGAACTCCGCTAAGGGTAAGAAGTTATCCCAATGACCACCAAATTCTATCACACATGCACGAATCATATCTTCCAACACCCGAATCGTTCGCTCAGACTTACCATCGGTCTGAGGGTGAAATGCAGTACTAAGGTCCAACCTAGTACCTAATTCAGCATGCAATGTTCTCCAAAACTTAGAAGTAAACTGCGTACCTCTATCTGATATGATGGAAAGTGGAACTCCATGCAATCGAACAATTTCTGAGATATAGAGTTTGGCTAACTTCTCTGCATTGTAAGTCACCTTGACCGGAATGAAGTGAGCAGACTTAGTTAATTTGTCCACAATTACCCATATAGAATCAAACTTACCCAATGTCTTTGGAAGACCAACCACGAAGTCCATTACAATTCTTTCCCACTTCCATTCAGGAATGGGCATTCGCTGAAGTGTTCCTTCGGGCCTCTGGTTTTCATACTTTACTTGCTGACAATTCAGGCATTGGGCGACAAGATCAACAATGTCACGCTTCATTCTACTCCACCAAAAGTGTTGCTTTAGGTCACGGTACATCTTGGTTTCACCAGGACATATAGAATATCCGGAACTATGAGCCTCTGTAAGGATAGTGTGGATCAAATCATCAACACGGGGCACACATACCCTTCCCTTAATCCTCAAAACACCTTCCTCATCAATTATTGCTTCTTTAGCCTCTCCTCGCAACACCATATCCCGAATTCGGCTCAGCTTCTCATCATCAAACTGTTTTCCCTTGATCTTGTCAAGAAAAGAAGATCTTGCCTCCACACAGGCCAAAAATCCTCCCTTCTCTAGTACTTCCAGCCTCATAAAGTCGTTGGCAAAAGTCTGAACCTCTCTAGCCAATGGGCGTCTAGAAACCTCTAAGTGAGCTAGACTTCCCATGCTCCCTGCCTTTCTACTTAAGACATCTGACACAATATTAGCTTTTCCCGGATGATACAAGATAGTGATATCATAGTCCTTCAGTAGTTCCATCCATCTCCTCTGTCTTAAATTTATATCTTTCTGAGTAAAGACATACTGTAAACTACGATGATCTGCGTAGACTTCACACTTGACCACATATATATAATGTCTCCATTTCTTTAATGCAAATACTACCGCAGCCAACTCCAAATCGTGGGTCGGATAATTACGTTCATGCACCTTTAATTGCCTCGAAGCATAAGCAATTACATTCTTCTCTTGCATTAGCACTGCACCCAAACCAGAATAGGATGCATCACAATAAACAATGAAATTCTTGCCTTCCACTGGCAAGGTAAGAATTGGTGCAGTAGTCAACAAGGTCTTGAGATTTTGGAAGATTTATTCATATTCATCCGACCATACAAATGGAACATTCTGCTTAGTCAAGTTTGTCAATTGGGAAGCAACCGAAGAAAATCCCTTGACAAATCGACGGTAGTAGCTAGCTAAACCAACAAAGCTCCTTACTTCTGTAACATTAGTAGGTCTTACGCAACTCTTCACTGCTTCAATCTTAGAAGGATCCAACATCACTCCATCCCTAGAAACTACGTGCCCCAAGAAGGACACTGAATCTAGCCAAAACTCGCACTTGGAGAATTGGGCATAAAGCCTTTTCTCCCTCAATACTTCCAACACAATTCTCAAGTTCTCCTCATGTTCTTTCCTGCTCTTTGAGTATACTAGTATATCGTCAATAAACACAATGACAAAGAGATCCAGATATGGCTTAAAAATCCCGTTCATCAGGCTCATGAACGCAGCAGGGGCATTCGTTAGTCCAAAAGACATTACTACGAATTCGTAATGCCCATACCTGATTCGAAAAGCAGTCTTTGGCACATCTGTTGCCTGTATTTTCAATTGATGATAACCGGATCTCAAGTCAATCTTAGAGAAGACACAAGCACCTTGTAACTGATCCAACAAGTCATCAATGCGAGGAATGGGGTACTTGTTCTTAATAGTTACATTATTCAACTGCCGGTAGTCTATGCGCATCCGGAAACTCCCATCCTTCTTCTTCACAAATAACACAGGAGCACCCCAAGCGGAAAGCGCTTGTGGTCTAATGAAGCCTTACCAAACAACTCTTGAAGTTGGGCCTTTAACTCCCTTAACTCAGCGGGAGCCATTCTATAAGGGGGTATGGAAATGGCGCGAGTACCGGCTCCAGATCAATGCAAAAGTCGATATCCCTATCCGGTGGCATACCAGGAAGGTCTGCAGGAAACACATCCAGAAATTCACGGACTATCGAAACCGACTCAATTGAAGGTACTTGGGTAGTATCATCCCTGAGGTGTGCGAAGAAAGCTAAACACCCATTACTAACCATTCTCTTAGCACGAAGAAAGGAGATGATACGAACTGGAGTGGAAGTGTAGTCACCCTCCCACACTAACGGATCTGTCCCAGGTTTGGCCAATGTCACAGTTTTAGCATTAAAATCTAAGATTGCAAAAATTTGGAGAAAGCCAAGTCATAGGTGGTGCCTGTGCTGGTTGACACTCAACATACGACCGCCACCACATTTTGGCATTTCCTTGAAACTGATAGGTCACAAACTCAACGCCAAATCGTTCTACTATGCCCATCTTATGTAGAAACTAATGACAATCAACCAGAAAATCATAGGCATCCTGAGATTCAGCACCCTTCAAGACTGGAGGTTTCAACTTCAAGAATTTAGTGAAAAGTTCATGTTGATCACTAGTCATTATAGGCCCTGTATTCAATCGAGGAAACGTGCCTATTTCCAATGAGGCATCCATGCAGGGAGCCATAGCAGCTGCATGTAGTACTCCCGGAACCTGAGGTGCTGGTGCAGAAAACACTGGAGGTGTTTGGCTCTGATCAGATAACCCGCTAAGATAAGCAAGAACCTTGTTAATCATCTCTAGGGTAGGTTGGGGTGGTAATTCCTCATCTTGCACTTGCTCATCTTCCCCTTCCTCTCCCTCTCTTACTACCTCATAAGTCGGTAGAGGAGTCACTGCCCTAGTACTAGTTAGACCAGGTGTTTGTCCTCTACCTCTAGAGGAAGTCCTCCAGCGACCTCTACCACCGCCTCTTGCCACTGCCTCTCTTCGAGCTACAGCCCCAGTGGCTGACTCAGACGCATCCTTTCTTGCCGGTGTTGGTGTTGGCACAGTTGTTGCTCTAGTTCTAACCATCCGCGAAATAGAGTGAGGATGTCAGATAGCAATTTGTATCACCTAGATACCAATTGGATCCAAGTAATAGCACGAAAGAAAGAAAGAATGGAATTTTTCTAAAGTCCTATATAGCCTCTCATAGAAAAGTAAAGGCGTCCCCCTACCGTTCCTTAACACTCTACTAGACTCGTTCTTGTGTGATGAGACCAACGAACCTAATGCTCTGATACCAAGTTTGTCACGACCCAAAACGAGCTGCGAGTGGCACCCACATTTATCCTACTATGTGAGCGAACCAACTAATCTAAACCCCAACATTTCTCCCATAATAAACAGAATATAATGCGGAAGACTTAAACTCATTAATATAACCAATAAACAAGCTTCTAATGTTTGTTAACTATTATCCCCAAAATCTGGAAGTCATCACCACAAGAACATCTATACTCAAATTACTAAATCTAAGAGTATCTAAGAAGCTAAAATAAATAAACAGCTAGTCCATGCCAGAACTTCAAGGCATCAAGACGTGAAGAAGAAGATCCAGTCCAAGCTAGAAACAATGGCTCACCCTGAAATCTAGTGTGAGGAAGACTTGCTAGAGTTGAGGACGAGTTGAAGTCGATGGCACATTTTCGTCACTCCACAAATAACAAAGAAGAAAATTACAAGTAGGGGTCAGTACAAGGCACAAGTACTGAGTAGGTATCATCGGCCAACTCAAAATAGAAAGCAATATATATCAGATAATGATATAAAATGGACTACCATACTAAACGAGTAACAACAGAAAGTACCATAACCACTGGCCACAACACCAAGCACATCTATAAGGACTCAAGCCTCCACATCATACTCATTTGGGAAATAGTTCTTTAAATTGAGTATATTAACATAATTCAAGATTCATTCTCTTTATTATCCTGGTGTCGGAACGTGACACTCCGATCCTCTACTATCCTGGTGTCGGAACGTGACACTCCGATCCTCTACTATCCTGGTGTCGAAACGTGACACTCCGATCCTCTACTATCCTGTTGTCGGAACGTGACACTCCGATCCTCTATTATCCTGGTGTCGGAACGTGACACCCGATCCCCTAATCTCATTCTTTTAGTTCATCAAGCCTTCTTTCATACCAAGGCATCATCATTAACAAAGTGGATTTAAGGTTTAACATTCACAGCCTTATCTTTCCAATCCCTTACAATTACATAATCACATCATGCAAACCACAACTAAGCATATAGAAGACATTACAATACTACCCAATACATATCATTCGCTATTAAGAGTTTTACTATGAAATAGCATAAACCAAAACCTACCTCCACCGAAGAATTCGTGATCACGCAAGCTACTCCTCAAAGTCTTTGCTTTCCTCTTCGTTTTCTCTTCTCTCGCTCGTTCGTTCTCCCTTTCTCTCTCTGTTCTTTCTATTTTTCTTATTCAAACCCTTTTTCTTTTACCCTAATTTTCATATAATTAAGTATAAAAGATGATAAAAATGACCCACTGTTTATTTAAAGGTTATCTCCATTAACCCCCAAGTAATTGAATTATTAACATTAACCACTACTTTATAATTATAAGCATGAGTAGTCCAAAACGCCCCTTAAAAACTTTTAACAGAAATCCGACTCAGCCTGGGTTACGCAGCCTGTGACGGTCCGTCATGACTGTGACGGTCCGTCCTGCAGGTCCGTCACAATGTTCAGAGAGTTAATTTCTGTGGAAAGGTTTGTGACGGTCCGTCGTGCCAACGACGGTCCGTCCTGCCATTCCGTCGTGAAGTTCAGAGAGTCGATCTCAGTACCCAAATTTTCAGAATCTAAGTGTTTTGGAACGAGACCCCCTCGACGGTCCGTCGTGGGATCCGTCGACCAAGACAGTTTTTACCAGAAATAAACTCTACTGCTCAAAACAACTAAATAGGTCGTTACAACGATACATCAATATTCTCAACTTATATTTGTTATTTGTCCTCAAGTGATGCATTATGACTCAAAAAACCATTTTTCACAAAAGTATACTCACCAAGGCACCATCTTTCCGACAATGCAACTAGTGCCCTTACTTCAAAAGAAATTCTCATTTTTTGTACAATGATTTTAACTTTGGGTACAAGGATTTTTATTCAACACTCACGCTCAGAAAAAATTTCATACATAGCTAGTACTCGTCGCCATATGCTTGCCATTATTTTCACTGCTTAAGCTCACCCCACTAGACTCTAGGATCACGGTAGGACTTTCTGGTCTTGTAACGTAGGTTCAGGGTCAGGTGTTGTACATATCAGTACATTTTAGTGAATTTTATTTCTTCTTGATATTATGTGTAAGCTTCCTACCTCTTTCATTGTCGTTTCTACCTTACTCCTACTCTCATTTCATATTTGTCCTAGTTTCCCCTTTTTTTTGTCGATATGACTCTTCATTTAGTTCACTTCTTTTCTTTTTCTTTCATTCATTCAATTGATCATTATACATAGTCACATCTTTTTCTCCCTTTCTCTTTTATTTTTGAACATTAAATTCTTTTCATACCGAATTTCGTACCATCACTCATAATAGAAACCTCAACTTAGGGTTTTTTTCATGAGTTGAGGTACAATTACACAAGGTTGGCTAAAGTCCACGACGAGGCAATAGACACTATCAACATATGATTTTTCCTAAGTCGAGATGCACATGTCCAAAGAAGGAACCAGGACCAACACATTAAACACAGGGAAGGTTAGTTGGTTAAGAAAAGAAAGGTCTATTCTAGGCTAATCAAATTTGGATAAAAAAGAAGTAAAACTTTCATTTGGTTAACCTAATTCTTAGGCTAGATGTGTGCTAATTCACAGAAGTACCTACGATTATTTCCTTTTCGTCTAACACAGATTCCTTTTGTTGGACCAAACGGGCAAAGTTCTAGCTATGTACAAATAGTTGAACACTTCAAATTCCTCACACTCACTTGAAACTTCATTACCATATGATATTCTTAGATTTACTAGTTTAGGTGTAAGTTTGAGGGTTATTCAGTGGGTGCCTATCTATGTCATGATTAGAGACAACACATTCAACTCATTTTCACCTATTCATACAAGCACTTTCTTAGGATAGGTTATCATTTACACTTAGCTATCGTGCTTAATATTTATTCTTTTAGACTTTGTACAAATTATGACAATGTCGGTTAAACAAAAAAGTAACCAGTCTCTTGGGGAAAAAGAACACAGGCAAAAAAACCTCGAATAGAGGATTGCGAGTTGGGCTACTCAGGCTTCATCCTTAAACTCACATACCATTTACCCCACAACCAACAAAAGATCATGCAGTAGTCCCCAATTGATAATAATAAAAAAATTTGGTGGTAGGTGAAGCAAACTAGAGGCACATAGTGCAGACATTCAATCAACAAGTGAACGAGTCTGATTCCGCAGAACCCGCAACATCAGAAGATGGGTCACCCTCAGTTGTGCCCACATTAATCATTGCACAACCAGTGGTGCTCCTATCATTGGTTTTCAGTCTAGAACTAGACGCCCAAGCACCTACCTCCCGTGCCCTCATCTAGCGGATCTCTCATCAATCAAAGCGGCTCTCCTCGTAGTCTCGAGGTCCGTTCTCTCTTTCTTCCTTTAACGGGCATCCTCTCCCTCAATAGTGCCGCTAGAAAGGTGCCTCTTTGCACAACCACGTAGATTTGGCTGCGGCTTAGGAGGGGCTGTGAATAGTACAACAAGCACATTGTCCTCCTCTAACTCGTAGAATGCAGTCTCGAGATCAGTCACCCGAATTTCACGATTACTATCTACATCTGTCTGCAAACTATCCGCAACCTCCTGAATGATAGTCAAGTAAACGGAAGGGGTTGGGCATTAAAGGACCTGCAACTCAGTGGAGTTAAGGCGCTAGTGAACCGCCTGAATCTTCTACGCAGTCTGTTCGTCCAACCTTTCCTCAAGTCATTCATCCTATTCGGTGAAGGAATTTTGCATCCAAGGATATATGTGGTGAATCAAGGTGGCCATTTGGGCCTCTTTCTATTAGACCTGGACCAAAGGGACAAGTACTGTAGATGGGGGAGTGGTCCGGGAGAAACTATGGGCTAGTTGGCGCCATCGACCGAGTTAGGTAGGGTGATATAAATGAGCTATAAAGTAGAAGGGTTTTCCCCGTTGTCTAAATCCAACGTGTCCGCCAGGTTCTCACTCAACATCTTTAACTCAACTCTAAGCCCTCTTTGTTGTACCACTAAATTGTTCTAGTCTGTAATGATACCAATATCAACCTGCCCATTCGGAGTGCGTGAAGTGTATCACATTGCTAAATGGCCACTCTGGCCTCCCTGCATAAATTGAGAATAAGACTTGCAAAGGGGTAAGTAGTATGGGCCTTGAAAGCCTCTCAGGTATTACCAGGATTAACAGCTTTGCGAAGTCGATATTAAAGCCTAAGACCAAGGCCCATACCAATATCGCCCTATTCGATATTGTCACACACCTTTTTCGCACGGCGGCGTAAGGGTTTTTCCAATTTAAGGGACGTTATTAATTAAGGGATTTTTTTAATTTTGTCAGAGTCGCCACATTGAATTAAGTTACGGTGTTCCAACTCACATTTTTTATTTATCCCTAATCAAAAGGAAATGACTCTCTATTTGGTCTGCAAAATAGAAATTCGAGTAAGGAATTCTGTTGACTTAAAGGAAGTTATTAGGCACCTTCGAGTTTGATGGTTCTAGCACGGTCGCTTTATTGACATTTATATGACTTGACTTAATTTTGAATATTTTAATATTTATTACCTAACAATTTACTTATGTCCCGCTTTCTTTGACTTATTTTAAATTACTTTGTGAAATTGTCATATTATATAAGTGTGTGGTTTATTGGTAGCAGCTCTTTCCAACCTCACCACAAATTATTTATTTGTTTGCATTTAAAAAATAAAAGTAGTTTAATGTTTTTTGGATCATAATATTTTATTAGTGTTATCATTATCATAAGCCTAAATTATATACTACCTTAATTTTTATTTTTCTAAAAGCAAATGAACAATATATTAATAAGATCATAAGATAAAAATAAATTAAAAAAATATAGCTTTTCATATAAATTTTTTCTTTTATTTATTTTATCATTAATGAAAAGAACCCACTAATGAAAACCAATTTTATTTATTTATTTAGTTTGCACGTTTTGGATCACTTTAATATTGTTTTTCTATTTTTTTTTAATTTTTTTTCTCTTTCTTGTTATAGTTTACCTTATTTTTGTTTTATATTTTCTCCTTTTTATTTTTATAATTTTATGTTTTATAAGTTTCTTTTACGTATTTTCCTTTTATATTAATTTTTATTTTTTAATCTTTCAACATGAATAAATTAATTGATTTTTTTAAAAAAAGTTTCGCATTAAAAGAAAAGTAAAGATAGTGTAGGTTTGATTTTTTTTTTCTTTTCTTTTATTAAAATAAATAAATACAGTTTTATTAAATATACAAAGTGAAAAAGTAACTTAACAAATAAGAACTAAAATTCATCTAATTATTACTAACTACATAATATAGAATATTAATGTTCGAATTTTAATAAAGAACAAGATAAAACGAAACTTTAGAGCAAGCAAGAATAAATGTATGTTATATAAATTTTACTCTAAATTTAATAATACAAAATCTCAATATATTTCATATCATAATGTAAAAACTAAACATGAATAAATTTAAAACACTTTATATCTTTGAAATCATATCTTCCATGATTCTGAAACCAAATAATATAATAAAGATAAGAAGTTACCTTTCGTGAAAATTAATTCACAAAGAAAATACCTCGATAAGGACCACATATTTGAAGCCTCGAATTTCACTATTTTTGATTAATTTTTTTTGTGCGTGTGTTCCTTAGCAAAAAAAAAGGTGAAAAGGTATATATAATTATGTATATGTATGTACATGTGTATGGAAGAGTTGGATAAGTGGAGTGGGGTGTGGGGTGAGTGGAGAGAAATGGTGATGTGGGGGTGGGATAATGGGTAGGTTAATTTCTTTTAATTATTTTTTTTGTTATAAAATAATAATAATATTAATTAAGAAAAATTAAATAGCTAGATAAAAGAAAATGTATAAAATTAAAGTCACTAATTTATTAAACCTTTGAATGAATAAATAAAAATATACCTTAAAGAATTATTCTAATTTTTTGTGGTTTTCATATCTTTTAAAAATAAAATTAACATAATAAGATAAAAGTCAAAATTGTAAAAAAACAATTTAAGCTCTAAAAAGGTATAAAACTTAAATTCAGTCTAAAATTAGGTGTCTACAGTTTGCCCCTATTTGACTTGAAAAACGAAGATTTTTCTGTTAAAGAAGTAGACAAAGTGACAAGTTTTGACCTAGCGCTCATTTCAAAAACCAAAATTTGTGCAACCGAGTCCTTGTTTTGGACAGCCTACATATCCCAGGTTATAAGGGAATCAAGTCACGTGTAGTTCAAGTAGATGAGGGGATGAGTTGGAGTTAAATGAGGTTCCATCGAGACTTTTGATCGCGACTCTTATCCTTACATAAAAATATAAAATTGAAAGCTAAGAGTTAAAAGAAAAACAAATGTACAAACTTCTATACATGTAGGTTTTCTTTAATCTTCACTTGAATTTTGAATAAGATATCACCTTGATTTTTTTGTGAATATCTTAACCTAGAATTGGAATGGAGGCTACACCTGCCACTTAGACGGAACTTTTGACGTTCTTCAAAATGAAAATTTTAAAAATGCTCTTGAATAACTTCGTGCTTTCTTGTTAAAAAGTTGAATAGTAAAAGATTGAGGAAGTCAGGTTGCTACATTCATTGAAGAAACTAATTCTAACCATCATTGAATTGATCATTCTAAAAAAACTATGTTCTTTAATTTCAAATCCATGTCTCGCTTGAGGAAATCTGAAAACCACCACAAACAAAAAATAAACAAAAATTTTGCCCCTATTTTTACTGGGAATTTTATTTTTTAGTTATTAGCAAATATAAATCTAAACATAAACTCCGACTATGAAGTGTTTATTTTAGAAGAAAATAAAATAAAAAATCTAGACTAGGAACTGTTTATCCTATGAGAAAGCAATCTCATCTCATTATCAAGGAAGGTCCTGCTAGTCTTATTATACCAGAGAGTCCTGTTAGTCCCATTATCCAGGAGGGTCCTGCTAGTCTTATATATTATGAGAGTCCTGTTAGTCCCATTATACAGGAAGGTCCTGCTAGTCTCATTGTCCAAAAGTGTCCTGCTAGTCCCATTATCCAGGAGGGTTCTGTTACTCCCATTATGTAGGACGATCCTCCTGGTCCCATTATCTAGGCGGGTCCGACTAGTCCCATTATCCAGGAGAGTCCTGTTAATACCATTATTCCGTAGGGTCCTACTAATCCCATTATCCAGGAAGGTCTTGCTAATCCCATTATTCAGGAGGGTCCTGCTAGTCCCATTATCCGAGAGGGTCCTGCTAATTCCGTTATCCAGAAGGTTACTCCTAGTCCCATTATCCAGGAGGGTCCTGCTAATCCCATTATCCAGGAGGGTCCTGCTAGTCCCATTATCCAGGAGGATCCTGCTAATCCGATTATCCAGGAGGGTCCTGCTAGTCTCATTATCTAGGAGGGTCCTGCTAGTCCCATTATTCAGGATGGTCCTGCTAATCCCATTATCCAGGATGGTCCTCCTAGTCCCATTATCCAGGAGGGTACTGCTAATCCAATTATCGAAGAGGGTCCTGCTACTCCCATTATCAAGGAAGGTCCTGCTTATCCCATTATCCAGGAGGGTCCTGCTAGTCCCATTACCAGGAGGGTCCTGCTAATCCCATTATTCATGAGGGTCCGACTCATCCCATTATTTAGGAGGGTCCTTCAAGACTCATTATCCAGGAAGGTCCTGCTAATCCATTATTTAGGAGGTCCTGCTAGTCCCATTATCCAGGAGGGTACTACTAATCTCATTATTCGGGAGGGTCTTGCTAGTCCCATTATCTTGGAGGATCCTGCTAGTCCCATTATCCATGAGAGTTCTGCTAATTGTAAATCTTATATTAAAGATTATCTTATTAAGCAAAATCATCATTTAGAATCACCATAACATTTTTTTGGTCCAGTTTGCACTGGAAATTTTTTTTTATAAATTACTTGTAGCATGAATGAGATATACATGTTCCCAAAAAATTTCTAAGACAATATGCAATTAGGTAGTTTGTTCCCTACAAATGAATGATGATGGCGTGTTGGTTTTCTAGAAATTGTAGTGTATATCTTTTTTAACAAATAAAACTATGCCCAATTTCTAAATTGATTAATTTTTAAAGTCTTTTTCATTTATCATTTTTATTTATTATTTTTTTAAAAAGATGATTCATTTTTTTTAACATTGACGAATATAAGATTTTATTTCTTGAGACCGAGCCGATTGCGAGACTGCCTACGTATCTTGTATAGCAAGAATCAGGTCAGACGTAGTTTATAAAAACCTAAAATTATGTTTTATTTTGTCTTGATTTTTTCTACAAAATACATCTTTTGAGAAATGAATCAATTTATGGTTGACAATGTTTTGACGTTAGTTGGTACCAACAATTAGCATGATGCATATGAGTCATCTTCAGCTACTTTTAGACAAATTTGAGGTCAACATTGAGTAATCACTATAATTTCAAATGGTATATCAAACATAATTGTTTACCTGAACTGATATTGCCTAAGTTAAGGGATAAAGAGATTCATATCTTCATGTTTCAAGTGCGCTCGCAATAAATGAAGTTCTACTTCGCACAATAGAAGTGTTTCGATCTTAGGACGTTTTATATCAAAGTCACTCACACTCGAAAAGATATTCAATGTATGAGATTGAGATACCGTATGTTTGGCCCTTTTAAGTATCCATTGATGTGAAAACACAAAAAATGAGATCAAATAGGACTTATTATTGTCTTGTAACGTAGGTTTGGAGAAAGGTAGGACATTCATTTTTGTAATATTCTTATTTCCTCGATTAAATTTGCACAACTTTAAATATTTTCAGTAGTTTTTGAAATCTTTTTCCCATTTATTTTTTCTCACCTTTCATTTTTTATTATAAATTTCTGTCATTTTTCTTGAACTTGCACATACTTGTTCTTTTAACTTTGATATCCAACTTAGGCCTCGACGCTGTTTATCTAATTGATAGTACACACATGGAGGTGAGATCCAGAAAATAGTGCGTTTATGCTCTAAAAATTATATATGTGAAGTGGTAGTTATTCAAATAAAAATGTTCCAAGCTCAAAATAGAAGTCTCATGGATAACATGTCATTTTGTAGGCCTGAAAGGCCCATTCCCATAAAAGAAAGACTATAATAATTTCATAAGTTAAAATTTGCTCACAATTTCACTTTAACAAAATTTAGGCCAAGTTCTAGATCAAAATTCATTCCATTGAATTTTAACTAAAGCTCACCACACAATGCACATGAAACAATGAGGTTGAATTTGTTTTAACCTTAACTTTAAGAAAAATAGTTTCATAAGTATAACTTAAATATATCAATAGATTCAAAAGATTCTATACGTCACAACAAAGTTAGTCCGTCTGTGAAATAGTTAACACAACACCGTAAATTATTATTTTTATATTATTAATTAAATTATTTTATTTCATTTTACAACCAGTCAAATATTGTTTAAAAATAAAATTAAAAAAATCAATTTTTTCTTTTTACCCAATTTTTGTGGCGAGGACTTTTTAGAGTTTTTTTTTTGGACCGAACCTCAAATAACGCTTCCTACGTAGCTTTTATAAAGCAACAATCGTGTCGAATGTAGTTTCAAAATACTGTAAACACAACATTATTTTTTATAGGAATAATTTTATTTTTTAATAATTTTTTTTAAAAAAGGATCACCGAACTCAAGGAGGATTGCCTACGTATCTAATAGAGTTGAGAATTAGGTGTGCATAGTTTGTTAAATTTTACTTTTTTATCTATTTATTGAAAAAATAAGTATTCTACCTTTCGAAAACTATATTTATTTTGGTCATGTTGTTGTAAAAATACAAATATTAAACTTTTGAGATTTTACAAATAATTGCTATATTTATTACTTTTTAGGAAAACCCTTTTTTTTTTGTGTACTAATTTTTTCAAACTTTGATCGGCATTCAAATAGTATATTTGTAACATATAACACATACAGTTGAACCCAATGTTGAGATACATTAAATTAAAAAAAATGCATATGTAGCAAATAATGTGAATCCTATTAAGTATAATAAATGTTGAGACTTGTTTTTACTAACTTTAGCAATCTAATGGAATGGGTGTCTAGACTATCTATAAAATGAGTTGACAACTCAAATTGAGAAGGGACAATACCGGTAGCAGGGCTTGTCGTCCTCAATGTTACCCTACACATCCGAAGATGTTTACTATAGATTCCTTCCCAGGAGCATTGTCGCATCTCTGGTATCTCATGTTCGGGAACGTAATCGCATCCCCGAATAAAGTATCTCAGAAAGCTCAGATTGGTGTTTACAGAATACAATTTATATTGAAATTCAAACAATATCATACTGTAAACAAGCGAATATATACAACATTAATATAACAAACACAATAAAATTAATAACAGTCATGTACAAGTCAATATTTACAAGCTCGAATTCTGCAGCGTAACGGTTTTTCCAATTGAAGTGACGTTCTTAATTAAGGGATTATTTTAATTTTTTCAGTGTCGCCACTTGGAATTGAGTTACGGTGTTCAAAGTCACCTATTTTTTAATCCCTAATAAAATGGAAATTACTGTTTGTTTGGTCTGCGAACCACAAAATTCGGGTAAAGAATTCTGTTGACCGAAAGAAAGGTATTACGCACCTCTCGAGTCCAATGGTTCTAGCACGGTCGCTTTATTGACTTTTATATGACTTGACTTAATTTTTAATATATTATGTTTATTACCTAACAATTTACTTATGTCCCACTTTCTTTGATTTATTTTAAATTACTTTGTAAAATTCTCATATTTTATTACTGTGTGGTTTATTGGTAGCAGCTCTTTCCAACCTCAGCACAAATTATTTATTTGTTTGCTTTAAAGACTAGAAACAGTTAAATCTTTTTTGGATCTTAATATTTTATTAGAAATTATCATTATCATAAGCCTAAATTATACATTATCTTAGTTTTATTTTTCTAAAAGGAAATGAACAATATATTAATAAGAACATAAGATAAAAAAAATAATTCAAAACAATACAGCTTTTCATAAAAAAAATTTACTTCTTCTTATTTTAGTCATTAAAATGAAAGGAACCCATTAATTAAAAATTAATTTTATTTATTTATTTATTTTGCACGTGGTGGGTCACTTTAATATTGTTTTGCTATTTTTTTTTGTTTCTCTTTCTTCTTATACTTTACCTTATTTTTCTTGTATATTTTCTCCTTCTTATTTTTATACTTTTATGTTTTATGAATTTCCTTTACGTCTTTTCCTTTTATATAAATTTTTATTTTTTATTCTTTAAACATGAATAAATTAATTGATATTTTTTAAAAATAGCTTCGCATTAAAATAAATGTAAAGATAGTGTAGTGTTGGATTTATTTTATTTTTATTTTTATTCTTCTCGTTTTTTAAAAACTAAATAAATACAGTTTTATAAAATATACAAAGTGAAAAAGTAACTTACAAATAAAAACTAAATTTCATCTAATTATTACTAACTGCATAATGTAGAATATTAAGCTTCGAATTTTAATAAAGAACAAGATAAAAGGAAACTTTAGAGCAAGCAAGAATAAATATATGTTATATAAATTTTACTCAAAATTTAATAATACAAAATCTCAATCTATTTCATATCATAATCTAAAAATTAAATCGGCATAAATTCAAAACACTTTATATAATTGATATCATATCTTGCATGATTTTGAAACCAAATAATGTAATCAAGATCAAGAGTTACCTTTTGTGAAAATTAATTCACAAACAAAATACCTCGATAAGGACTACGTATTTGAAGCCTCGAAATCCACTACTTTTGAGTTATTTTTCTCGGTGTTTCCTTAGCAAAAAAAATGTGAAATGTATAATTTTTTTTTCCTTTTTTTCTTTTCCTCTCTTTTGCTAATTTTGTTTTCTCTTTGGATTTCTTATATTTTTTCTTCTCTTTTCCTTTGTACCACTATTCTTCTTGTCCCTTTTTTCTCCTATTATTAATGTATATATTATTTATGTATATGTGTGTAATGTGTATGGAGAGTTGGATTAGTGGAGTGGGGTGTGGGGTGAGTAGATAGAAATGGTAAAGTGGGGGTGGGATAATGAGTAGGTTAATTCTTTTAATTATTTTTTTTGTTATAAAATAATAATAATATTAATTAAGAAAATTAAATAGCTAGATAAAAGAAAATGTATAAAATTAAAGTCACTAATTTATTAAACCTTTGAAATAAATAAAAATATAAATATACCTTAAAGAATTATTCTAATTTTTTGTGGTTTTCATATCTTTTAAAAATAAAATTAACATAATAAGATAAAAGTCAAAATTGTAAAAAAAACATTTAAGCTCTAAAAAGGTATAAAACTTAAATTCAGTCTAAAATTAGGTGTCTACAGTTTGCCCCTATTTGACTTGAAAAACGAAGATTTTTCTGTTAAAGAAGTAGACAAAGTGACAAGTTTTGACCTAGCGCTCATTTCAAAAACCAAAATTTGTGCAACCGAGTCCTTGTTTTGGACAGCCTACATATCCCAGGTTATAAGGGAATCAAGTCACGTGTAGTTCAAGTAGATGAGGGGATGAGTTGGAGTTAAATTGAGGTTCCATCGAGACTTTTGATCGCGACTCTTATCCTTACATAAAAATATAAAATTGAAAGCTAAGAGTTAAAAGAAAAACAAATGTACAAACTTCTATACATGTAGGTTTTCTTTAATCTTCACTTGAATTTTGACTATAAGATATCACCTTGATTTTTTTGTGAATATCTTAACCTAGAATTGGAATGGAGGCTACACCTGCCACTTAGACGGAACTTTTGACGTTCTTCAAAATGAAAATTTTAAAAATGCTCTTGAATAACTTCGTGCTTTCTTGTTAAAAAGTTGAATAGTAAAAGATTTGAGGAAGTCAGGTTGCTACATTCATTGAAGAACTAATTCTAACCATCATTGAATTGATCATTCTAAAAAACTATGTTCTTTAATTTCAAATCCATGTCTCGCTTGAGGAAATCTGAAACCACCACAAACAAAAAATAAACAAAAATTTTGCCCCTATTTTTACTGGAATTTTATTTTTTAGTTATTAGCAAATATAAATCTAAACATAACTCCGACTATGAAGTGTTTATTTTAGAAGAAAATAAAATAAAAAATCTAGACTAGGAACTGTTTATCCTATGAGAAAGCAATCTCATCTCATTATCAAGGAAGGTCCTGCTAGTCTTATTATACCAGAGAGTCCTGTTAGTCCCATTATCCAGGAGGGTCCTGCTAGTCTTATTATATATGAGAGTCCTGTTAGTCCCATTATACAGGAAGGTCCTGCTAGTCTCATTGTCCAAAAGTGTCCTGCTAGTCCCATTATCCAGGAGGGTTCTGTTACTCCCATTATGTAGGACGATCCTCCTGGTCCCATTATCTAGGCGGGTCCGACTAGTCCCATTATCCAGGAGAGTCCTGTTAATACCATTATTCCGTAGGGTCCTACTAATCCCATTATCCAGGAAGGTCTTGCTAATCCCATTATTCAGGAGGGTCCTGCTAGTCCCATTATCCGAGAGGTCCTGCTAATTCCGTTATCCAGAAGGTTACTCCTAGTCCCATTATCCAGGAGGGTCCTGCTAATCCCATTATCCAGGAGGGTCCTGCTAGTCCCATTATCCAGGAGGATCCTGCTAATCCGATTATCCAGGAGGGTCCTGCTAGTCTCATTATCTAGGAGGGTCCTGCTAGTCCCATTATTCAGGATGGTCCTGCTAATCCCATTATCCAGGATGGTCCTCCTAGTCCCATTATCCAGGAGGGTACTGCTAATCCAATTATCGAAGAGGGTCCTGCTACTCCCATTATCAAGGAAGGTCCTGCTTATCCCATTATCCAGGAGGGTCCTGCTAGTCCCATTACCAGGAGGGTCCTGCTAATCCCATTATTCATGAGGGTCCGACTCATCCCATTATTTAGGAGGGTCCTTCAAGACTCATTATCCAGGAAGGTCCTGCTAATCCATTATTTAGGAGGGTCCTGCTAGTCCCATTATCCAGGAGGGTACTACTAATCTCATTATTCGGGAGGGTCTTGCTAGTCCCATTATCTTGGAGGATCCTGCTAGTCCCATTATCCATGAGAGTTCTGCTAATTGTAAATCTTATATTAAAGATTATCTTATTAAGCAAAATCATCATTTAGAATCACCATAACATTTTTTTTGGTCCAGTTTGCACTGGAAATTTTTTTTTTATAAATTACTTGTAGCATGAATGAGATATACATGTTCCCAAAAAATTTCTAAGACAATATGCAATTAGGTAGTTTGTTCCCTACAAATGAATGATGATGGCGTGTTTGTTTTCTAGAAATTGTAGTGTATATCTTTTTTAACAAATAAAACTATGCCCAATTTCTAAATTGATTAATTTTTAAAGTCTTTTTCATTTATCATTTTTATTTATTATTTTTTTAAAAAGATGATTCATTTTTTTTAACATTGACGAATATAAGATTTTATTTCTTGAGACCGAGCCGATTGCGAGACTGCCTACGTATCTTGTATAGCAAGAATCAGGTCAGACGTAGTTTTAAAAACCTAAAATTATGTTTTTTATTTTGTCTTGATTTTTCTACACAAAATACATCTTTTGAGAAATGAATCAATTTATGGTTGACAATGTTTTGACGTTAGTTGGTACCAACAATTAGCATGATGCATATGAGTCATCTTCAGCTACTTTTAGACAAATTTGAGGTCAACATTGAGTAATCACTATAATTTCAAATGGTATATCAAACATAATTGTTTACCTGAACTGATATTGCCTAAGTTAAGGGATAAAGAGATTCATATCTTCATGTTTCAAGTGCGCTCGCAATAAATGAAGTTCTACTTCGCACAATAGAAGTGTTTCGATCTTAGGACGTTTTATATCAAAGTCACTCACACTCGAAAAGATATTCAATGTATGAGATTGAGATACCGTATGTTTGGCCCTTATTTAAGTATCCATTGATGTGAAAACACCAAAAATGAGATCAAATAGGACTTATTTTGTCTTGTAACGTAGGTTTGGAGAAAGGTAGGACATTCATTTTTGTAATATTCTTATTTCCTCGATTAAATTTGCACAACAACTTTAAATATTTTCAGTAGTTTTTGAAATCTTTTTCCCATTTATTTTTTTCTCACCTTTCATTTTTTATTATAAATTTTCTGTCATTTTTCTTGAACTTGCACATACTTGTTCTTTTAACTTTGATATCCAACTTAGGCCTCGACGCTGTTTATCTAATTGATAGTACACACATGGAGGTGAGATCCAGAAAATAGTGCGTTTATGCTCTAAAAATTATATATGTGAAGTGGTAGTTATTCAAATAAAAATGTTCCAAGCTCAAAATAGAAGTCTCATGGATAACATGTCATTTTGTAGGCCTGAAAGGCCCATTCCCATAAAAGAAAGACTATAATAATTTCATAAGTTAAATTTGCTCACAATTTCACTTTAACAAAATTTAGGCCAAGTTCTAGATCAAAATCATTCCATTGAATTTTAACTAAAGCTCACCACACAATGCACATGAAACAATGAGGTTGAATTTGTTTTAACCTTAACTTTAAGAAAAATAGTTTCATAAGTATAACTTAAATATATCAATAGATTCAAAAAGAATTCTATACGTCACAACAAAGTTAGTCCGTCCTGTGAAATAGTTTAACACCTTATTATTTTTCTTATGCATAATTGTAAGAATTTTTGTACCAACCAAGTCAAATATTGTTTAAAAATAAAATTAAAAAAATCAATTTCTTTTTACCCAATTTTTGTGGCGAGGACTTTTTAGAGTTTTTTTTTGTTGGACCGAACCTCAACATAACGCTTCCTACGTAGCTTTTATAAAGCAACAATCGTGTCGAATGTAGTTTCAAAATACTGTAAACACAACATTATTTTTTATAGGAAATAATTTTATTTTTTAATAATTTTTTTTAAAAAAGGATCACCGAACTCAAGGAGGATTGCCTACGTATCTAATAGAGTTGAGAATTAGGTGTGCATAGTTTGTTAAATTTTACTTTTTTATCTATTTATTGAAAAAATAAGTATTCTACCTTTCGAAAACTATATTTATTTTGGTCATGTTGTTGTAAAAATACAAATATTAAACTTTTGAGATTTTACAAATATTGCTATATTATTACTTTTTAGGAAAACCCTTTTTTTTTGTGTACTAATTTTTTCAAACTTTGATCGGCATTCAAATAGTATATTTGTAACATATAACACATACAGTTGAACCCAATGTTGAGATACATTAAATTAAAAAAAATGCATATGTAGCAAATAATGTGAATCCTATTAAGTATAATAAATGTTGAGACTTGTTTTACTAACTTTAGCAATCTAATGGAATGGGTGTCTAGACTATCTATAAAATGAGTTGACAACTCAAATTGAGAAGGGACAACTTACCGGTAGCAGGGCTTGTCGTCCTCAATGTTTACCCTACACATCCGAAGATGTGTTACTATAGATTCCTTCCCAGGAGCATTGTCGCATCTCTGGTATCTCATGTTCGGGAACGTAATCGCATCCCCGAATAAAGTATCTCAGAAAGCTCAGATTGGTGTTTACAGAATACAATTTATATTGAAATTCAAACAATATCATACTGTTAAACAAGCGAATATATACAACATTAATATAACAAACACAATAAAATTAATAACAGTCATGTACAAGTCAATATTTACAAGCTCGAATTCTGCAGCGTAACGGTTTTTCCAATTGAAGTGACGTTCTTAATTAAGGGATTATTAATTTTTTCAGTGTCGCCACTTGGAATTGAGTTACGGTGTTCAACAAAGTCACCTATTTTTTAATCCCTAATAAAATGGAAATTACTGTTTGTTTGGTCTGCGAACCACAAAATTCGGGTAAAGAATTCTGTTGACCGAAAAAGGTATTACGCACCTCTCGAGTCCAATGGTTCTAGCACGGTCGCTTTATTGACTTTTATATGACTTGACTTAATTTTTAATATATTATGTTTATTACCTAACAATTTACTTATGTCCCACTTTCTTTGATTTATTTTAAATTACTTTGTAAAATTCTCATATTTTATTACTGTGTGGTTTATTGGTAGCAGCTCTTTCCAACCTCAGCACAAATTATTTATTTGTTTGCATTTAAAGACTAGAAACAGTTAAATCTTTTTTGGATCTTAATATTTTATTAGAAATTATCATTATCATAAGCCTAAATTATACATTATCTTAGTTTTATTTTTCTAAAAGGAAATGAACAATATATTAATAAGAACATAAGATAAAAAAAATAATTCAAAACAATACAGCTTTTCATAAAAAAAATTTACTTCTTCTTATTTTAGTCATTAAAATGAAAGGAACCCATTAATTAAAAATTAATTTTATTTATTTATTTATTTTGCACGTGGTGGTCACTTTAATATTGTTTTTCAATTTTTTTTGTTTTCTTTCTTCTTATACTTTACCTTATTTTTCTTGTATACTTTCTCCTTCTTATTTTTATACTTTTATGTTTTATGAATTTCTTTTACGTCTTTTCCTTTTATATAATTATTTTTTATTCTTTAAACATGAATAAATTATGATATTTTTTTAAAAAAATAGCTTCGCATTAAAATAAATGTAAAGATAGTGTAGTGTTGGATTATTTTTTTTTATTTTTTATTCTTCTCGTTTTTTAAAAACTAAATAAATACAGTTTTATAAAATATACAAAGTGAAAAAGTAACTTACAATAAAAAACTAAATTTCATCTAATTATTACTAACTGCATAATGTAGAATATTAAGCTTCGAATTTTAATAAAGAACAAGAAAAAGGAAACTTTAGAGCAAGCAAGAATAAATATATGTTATATAAATTTTACTCAAAATTTAATAATACAAAATCTCAATCTATTTCATATCATAATCTAAAAATTAAATCGGCATAAATTCAAAACACTTTATATAATTGATATCATATCTTGCATGATTTTGAAACCAAATAATGTAATCAAGATCAAGAGTTACCTTTTGTGAAAATTAATTCACAAACAAAATACCTCGATAAGGACTACGTATTTGAAGCCTCGAAATCCACTACTTTTGAGTTATTTTTTTCTTCGTGTGTTCCTTAGCAAAAAAAATGTGAAATGTATAATTTTTTTTTCCTTTTTTTCTTTTCCTCTCTTTTGCTAATTTTGTTTTCTCTTTGGATTTCTTATATTTTTTCTTCTCTTTTCCTTTGTACCACTATTTCTTCTTGTCCCTTTTTTCTCCTATTATTAATGTATATATATTTATGTATATGTGTGTACATGTGTATGGAAGAGTTGGATTAGTGGAGTGGGGTGTGGGGTGAGTAGATAGAAATGGTAAAGTGGGGGTGGGATAATGAGTAGGTTAATTTCTTTTAATTATTTTTTTTACATAAAAAATTAAAATCCCTAATTTATTAAAACTTTGAATGAATAAATAAAAATATACCATAAAGTGTTATTCTAATTTTTTTGTAGTTTTCATATATTTTAAAAATAAACTTAATATAATAAGATAAAAGTCAAAATATTAATAGAAAAATATTTAAGCTGTAAAAAGGGTATAAAACTTAAATTCGGTCAAAAATTACGTGTCTAAAGATATAAGAATATTATAGGAATTTGTCTATGAGAGAGGGTATTGGAATAACATAACAACAAGAAAAACTTGGTTGTGAAGGTAAGGTTGGCCTTTCTAATTAACCCTCAATGGTCTAACACCAAGCCATCAGGGTCACCCTCAATTGTAAAATGCCGAGCCAACCATATTTTCATAGTCTTCCGCTACCTGACTATCCTCTGAAACACACCAATTTTGACAATATCCTACCGGTAATCGAATTCTACCGTCAATGGGGCCCAGATTGTATCATTAATGGGGCAAAAATTGATGGAGAGTGATCTGAGAGTTATCTATCCTGAACTCCCGAACTAACACATAAGTGACCGGTTCCTTTTTTGTAGGTCTAGCCAGGCTATCGCGAGAAGTTCGTAAAGTAGACACATAGGAAGCGTAGCATACCCTTACTATCTCAGTTGTCACAACCCTAGTCATCACCCCTCTATCAATGAACATCCTACCGTATCTTTATTTTTGGTTCTGCCCATCGAACACCACCGATTGTTTTTCTTTGCAATGGGCATGAGTTTATCTACTTCGGGGTGTGGGTGCAAGCTTCGAGCTGTTAGCCTCATCTGACGGGGATTTATGGTTGTTCTCCTCGGACTTAGTATATCAATTAGAGGCAAAGAAAGAGGTAGTGTCTTCATTTTACCCCAAAGAGTGGGCCGACATTGAAGTAAAAGAAGATTGTGAGACTGATGCTCCTTCAGAGATAGAGGAACACCCAGAAGGTGAGCCGGTTAGTGTTCACTACTCATCAGATTGGGAGGCAGTGACTATGCTAGGAACCCCCTTTTTATGGTTACCTATAGTGACTAGTGCAACCTGCTTTGGTGTTGTGGCACCCGTGGGAATGTACTCTAGATTATGCTCATTGTCGGAGGTAGCAATCTATTAACGAGATGTGGCCATGGACTTGGACTTGCCCCTTGAGGAAACAACATCCTTTTTAGGAGGCATTTTTACCTGTCGAGTAGTTGTTAGTCTCACATCAATAGTACAACACCTGCAAAATTATCAAAGCGAATAATTTTTTTTGGCACAAGTTTGTTCAATTTTATATCTTCAGGTTGATGCGATGAATCGACGGTCCATCAACGGGGTCTGTTGACCAACACTTTGAAATACTTCAATTACTCAACAATTTCAAACCTCTCAATTGAAAATGAAGGACGTGCAGAACGTTCTGTCGATTAATCAACATGTTCTTTTAATTAAATGACAGATGTGCAGAAACATTCGTCAATCAATAATTTTGTCGTCTGACACTTAGCGTAGTCCACTTTTGTCATCTTAGAGTTCTACATATTTAGGGTGGCCCAATCGATGGACCTATCGACGGCTTGCCCATCCATAAAAGGCCCGTTGAAGGGGTCTCATGTTGTTAGCCTGAGACGGATCTAAGTCCATTCTTTCAATCTTAACTTTTGGACACTTTAAGACCTATTCGAGTATAGACAATACATTATAACAACAAAAGACCATTTCGTTATTGCGACAATTTCAATTTGAGGTTTATGGCCTTCTAAATGAATGACTCGAAACCCTAAATTGGATTTGGCCGACACGAAACCTATTGCTACAATTTATGCAAGTTAGAAGATAATACAACCACTTTCCATCATTCAAATTTAATAGCAAGAAGTTTGAGTTAAATTTAGCCCCTTACTCAAGTCCCACATTAAAAATCAGTTTATGAATTTGAATTCAGTGTAAAGGAACTCAAATTTCCTTGTGTTCGTAGTGGGGTAGTTGTTACAGGGAGTCTTATAGCAGTCTACGCGTCCAATTTGGTCACCAACCGAATAAAAATTGAAATGGCAATTAATTTTGGAATAGGCATTTTTTGGGAATTTGGTGCAATCTGATGGAATTTTAAGATATCAAATTCTTATATAAGGTGAATGTATGGGGTTTTATATGAAAAAAAGAAGTCATTGAAGAAAAATGGTCTTGGTAGGAGTTTTAAAAGATTCATGAGTCTAATTAAACGTATTGTCCTTTATATTCGGTCCAGGTCTGGTCAGGTCACTGGCAATTTGAACGTACGACAACCCATCGACGGGCCGTGAGTCACTCGATTAAGAGACCTGTTCACCATACCGTTTTCTGTAGTTTTTTTGTTTTGGTCCTTACACATGTAGCACCCATTAAGCTATTTTTTTTTGTATTCTTTCTACACACTCTTCAAACACCGACTCTACAATAATCTCTAGGCAACGTTAGCACATATATGATAATGTAATAAAACTAATAAAAAAAAAAATGCAAACAAATAGAACTATTTCTACAAAGAACATAAAAACCTATTGGTTGCTAGAGGATACACCTTGGGTTGACTCCGAAAAAGTGCTTCATTTAACGTTAAGGCACAACACATACTCCTTGATTACTCAGAGTTCATCAAGGTGATAGGACTCAAACACTTCATGAACACTCTCTAAATTCCCCAGGTAAATCTTAATTCTTCGTACGTTGACTGTGAACTTTACACCGTCCTTATTTTTTAACTCAACCACTTCGTGTGAGAATACTTTTGTAATGAAGAATAACCCTTTCTACTTGGATTTGTGTTTTCTCTAAAACAAGCGTAGCCTAGAATTCAATAGAAGCACCAAATCACCAACCACAAATTCTCGCTTTTCAATCCTGTGGTACTGGTACTTCTTCATCTTGTCTTTTTAGATGGCTGAAATTTTATTTGCTTTGCAGATAAACTCATCGAAAACATTCAACCCATTTAGTAGTTGTTTTACTACTTCATTCCAATCCATCTTTAGTTTCTTCATTGCCTAAATTGCCTGGTGCTATAACTCGTCCGGCAAGTGATAGGACCTCCCATATGAAAATTGGTATGGAGACATACCAATGGGAGTCTTGTATGAGCCCAAAAATCATCATCAGGCCTCGTTGAAACATCCGTTCTATTATCATTCACCCTTTTTGCCAGAATTTTCTCGATCTCTCTTTTGGAAACCTCAACTTGCCCGATAGTCTGCGGATGTTCAAAATTTTCCACAATATGGACAATCCCATATTCTTCCAATAGGTTTTTTAACCAATTATAAAAAAAAGTAAGATCTACCACAACCCTTAATGACATTAGCGTCTTTCTTTCGAACATTCGGACATTGTAGGCTCTCCTCCAGTAATGGACCAGGAAACAAAAACTCACATTCCCGAATAAGCAGAAAGTCTAGGAAGATATCAACCATTGATGGAAGGTCTTTTGTAAGCCAGAAGGTCCTACTAAGGCCTTAGGTGTGCCAAATCTTGAGAAGATATTTTTTTAAGGAATGTGGTGACATTTTTTTTTCAATGTTAATAAGAGCAATAGATTAAACCCACTTAGCCAAGTTGTTCACTGCCACAAGTATATCCTTCATTCCATGAAAACTCACCAATGATACCGTAAAATGAATGAACCATAAATCAAATAACTCAATAACTAGAATAGGGTTTACGGGAGCTCGTGCCTCTTCGAAATTCCTCCATCTCGCTAGCAGCGATCATATAATTTGGCAAATTCATGAGAATCTTGGTGAATGGTTTACCAAGACTACCCAAACTGCAAAATCATATGCGCAGTATGGATACCACAATGGTGTCCTCACAAAGTGAGGAGTGACATGCCTCCAAAACTCTCATCATCTAAAATTCCGGTACGCAACGACGAATCATTCCATCGGCACAAATCTTGTATAAATAAGGCTAATGCCAAAAGAAATTTTTCACATCATACATGAACTTATTCGTCTGATTGAAAGAAAAGTTCGAAGGAATAATATGACTAGCCAAATAATTCACAAAATCTGTGAACCATGAGATCAAATCTTGAGAAGTGGCTAATACATATACATTAGTGAGCATTATAAATTTCAACCTTTTCTCCCACTTCACGCATAGCTTCATCCTCTTACCTCAACAAGTGATTGGTAGATTTATTCTCTATCCCCTTTCTATTTTTTACCTAAATATAATTGTTTTGCAGTAATTGCACCCATTTAATCAACCTTGTCTTCGCATCCTTTTTCACCGTCAAATACCTGAACGCAAAGTGGTCTGTATGCACTATGACCCTTGTACCATGCATATAAGAGGGAAACTTTTCAAAAGCAAATAGCACGAAAGGAATCTCTTGTTCAGTTAACGTGTAGTTTATTTGGGTTTTTGTAAAGGACTTACTTGCATACTAAATGGGGTGAAGAATTGTATCTCTTTTATGTCCCAATACAAAAAGAAGAGCAACCCCACTAGTATCGCACATTACCTCAAACAATTAACATCAATTGGGGGAAATGATAATTGGCGAAGATACAAACTTCTCCTTTAATACTTTAAAATCTCTAGGACATGATTAATCGAAATAGAACTTACATTCCTTCTCGAGTAGTTTTCACAAAGGAAACATCCACCAAAAACAAGCGTGACCAAGAAAACATCTCACACCTTTTACAATGATGGGTGGGGGAAGCCTCTATATAACTTAGTCATTAGCTCGATCAACTTCTATCCCCTTCCACGATATGTAGTGGCCGAATACTTTACATTATTTCACCATAAAGTGACATTTTTCCCAACTAAACACAAGATTGAAATCTTCATATCTTTTTTAGTACTCCGCTAAATGACTCAAACATCGATCAAAAGAGTTACAAACTACAAAGAATCATCCATGAACAAATCAATAGTGTCCTCCATCATATCCAAGAATCTCGACATCATACATTGGTGGAATGTGTCTAGTGCACTACATAACCCAAAAGGCATCCTTTTGAATGTGAATTTCCCATAAGGTCAAGTAAAGGTGGTCTTATTTTTATCCTCAAGGGAAATGGAGATTTGATTGGAACCCGAATAACCATCAAGAAACCAATACCACCCTTATCCCGAAATTCTGACTAATATATTATACTCAAAGGGCATGGGCAAATGGTCTTTCTCAGTCCATGCATTTAATTTCTGGTTGTCCATAAAAACTCTACATCATGTCACTAGCCGCATTGGAACAAGATCGTTCCTCTCATTGGGCACCACTGTCATCCCACCCTTTTTAGGCACACACTAGATAGGACACACACAACTATTGTATGCAATAGGATAGATGACTCCGACATCAAACCGCTTGATGATCTTCTTTTACTCTACTTCTTGCATAAGTGGATTCAACCTTTTGTGGTCCTCAATAATGATTTCTTATTAGGCATGAGTTAGATTTAGTGTGAAAAAATACCTGAGGGAATTCTAATGATGTCCACAGTAGTAAAACTAATGGCTAATTTGAACCCCTTCAAAACCTCAACTAAATACTCTCATTGTTGCCCATTCAAATATTCTACATTTATGACTGCAAAATCGTCATATCTATCCACGAACACATACCTCATATGAGGTGGTAGAGCCTCAGCTCTAATTTTGGAGCATCCTCAATAGATGGTTTCATGGGTGGAATCTCGCGATGCTTCATATCTAACTTCAATTTCTTTAATTTTTGCCGTTATTCATTTCATTGAAGTGCAACAATTACATATTCGTACTCTTCAATTCAATCACTCTACAAATTCATGATCACTGCTTTTAGTGCCTCGAAATCTAGTCAGTCTTAAATTTGCACTTCGGATAAACCCTCAACTATGTAGGATATTGCAAAACTACTTAGAGATCAACACTCTTCTTCATGAACCTATTGATGTTAAAAAAAAGTCTTCTTTATTGTTTAACCTAAACTTCATCTGCCTCTTTTCTACATCAAGCAATTCACACCCTATGGAATGGTAACCTCAAAATTAACCTCATAGTCAAGAATTACGAAATCTATCGAAAATATAAATTACTCTAATTTCATAAGAACATGATGGAGTATGTCAATGGCCATCTTCACTTTTCAAAACTATCCCTAAATGAGTTCTCATATATTCCAACTTTTCAGCCATCTCATTTGCTTTCGGTTTGTTTGTAGCTTGTATTGCAAAGTGGTTCATCCAGGGTCCAACTTTGTAGTCCTCAACGCCTTATTGTGTTAGATATCTTTTCATAATTCTCTACGGTCTCTACATATGTGCACTCACCGTAGGAACCCACCACAATAGTGTCAACTACTACGATTTATTGTTATAATCTTGAACCTATAGAATTAATCCTTCAACAACTCATCATCAATGTGGTGGTTTTGAACAATTCTATAAATTGCAGTAAATCATTACCAAGAGCTACTCACTAACTCCATAGGTAGTCCCACAAAGTTGTTCACTTTATCTTTATGGTTGAGCTTCTTTTACACTGGGTATTACCTTATTAAGAATGCATCTCAACTAACTCCCAAGTATAAAACGAGTTGTAGGGATGCTTAGTGAACCATATTAAGGTGTTTCCTGTCAGTGAAATAGGAAGCACTCGCAACACAATGAAATTAATATCTAAGTCTGTACTACCCACACAACTCTTACACACGGAACTCAGTTTGGCTATATGAGAATGAGGATCTTCTGGTAGCATTCCATAGAATAAATTCGTCGCAGTGACAATCTACACTAGGCTACTTGTCACCAGGAATTTGTAACTTTGTGGCAAAGTGGGGTAGGACAAGAGGTCCGTCACACTGAGCAATGTTAACATTGACCATAAAGTAATCCTAAGGTCTTGGTGCTGGGGGTTGAATCGACAAAGCATTCTCAAATTGAACATGAACATGGTTGTGTGCCTCAACCGGTACTTATGGTTGATGAATTGCCCCATAAACTAGATTAGTTGTGTTGTGTTGATTGTCTTTTTGTTGGGCGTTGAATCCTCAAAGCATTGTAAACTTCAATGTACAATTATATATATTTAGTCAAGATCTTTTCGAAAACAAGTAATTAAAGGGGGGGGGGGGTTATAAAACAAGTTCCTTAAACACTTCTAAATTAACAATTGAACAAAAGAAAAAAGTAAGTGTTTTATCAAGTTGTGATACTAACTAGGGTGTAAGTGTTCTCATATATTCATAACACCATATTCCTAGCAATAACAATTCTTCCCTAGTGTTTTGCATTCAAAATGATAAGTCTGATATCTAAAAATCCTTTGTTTGACATTTACATAATTTCACACCCCGTACCTTGGTTCAGCTGCGTGTGTATAAGCTACCAACCCTTATCGTTACTTCATATTAAACATCATAATCATGAATGACTTAGTTATTACTTCACACCAATCTATACTAGCCTATTAGATAGCATCCCACTAAATCAATCTTGATAATTATTCTCTTATAAACTACCTCCTTGGTCAACAAGTACTTATAAGGAGAGTTCTAACATTAACCACCCTTAAAAATACTTCTAAAAGAAATAATTATTAATACATCTAATAACCGATTTGAAAATTTATGTTTATCTAGTTCTACTTTGTTAATCACCCATTATTCCGACAACACTTTTTATGGATTTAGTTACCCATGTAAAGAATAACACAATTCATAGTGGTTAAGAAATTAATCATGAACTTACTTTAACAATTTGAAGCAAACCCAGAAAATCAACTTGAAATTGCAAGATAATACTTGAAAACAATTCCTAAAATTGAAGTATTGCCAAAGTTTTAAAAACTATTCGCCAAAACAAAACAATAACAATACCAACAATGTCTTACCCCAAAAACGTATTTTTAAACACGTTTTATAGAATCAATTGACGGACCAACAACACGGTCTGTCGATGTATCTATTGTGTGTCAATTCCCTCCA